>JABFFJ010000052.1:0-19361 GCA_013623715.1 Fusarium verrucosum
CCCCCCCCCCCGCACTTGCGCTCTAGCTCTGATTTCCTCTTCAAACCTCTCTTGGAGCTTGGGAATCTTGCTGCTTCGCCCCGCTACATCTCAGACTTCTATCAAACCCACATGTTAATTTTGTGCAGCTATCGCCGGGGCGTCTTTCGCGACGGTGTGACGTCTCTGCACCTCCACGCTTTGTCCCCGTTGACTTCTTTCTACGATTCCGATGGATCCAGCCTCGAGATCTCCCGTCCTCCCAGATCGTGCTCTCTCCGCTGAAGCCAGCTCGACCCGGCCGAATCCCTTTGATGACGGCGATACATCTCGCAAACGCCAACGAACTTCACTTTCCGGGTCTCCAACTAATTCTCTAAACATAGTGAACCCTGTTCACGACTCTTCAAGCTCCACCACTCTCGACACCGAACCTGTCTTGCCTCGACTTGACTCGGCACCACCTGCAGACTCTCCTTCAGACCCCGTCGCGCGAAAGACACCAGATTCAACCTCTCCCGTTTGCGATCCTTCAACAGAGCCGCCATCTAGTATGGCCACTCTCAACCTGAGAAACGCGCCCGAGAACGACTCGTCCTCCTCGCCACCTTCCCCCTCACCTGTGGCTCAGCCAGTTGCGGCTGAAAATGCGACTGCTGCTCTCAACGACCATGTGAAGAAGAGTGTCGAAGATTCTGAGGTCGAGATGGTCCCAGCTCCCCCTGGAAGCGATGATACCCCACGGTCCAGCTTGTCGCATTCACCGAGCCCGCCCATCGAGGTTATCGCTGTGCAATCGGATGATGATATGGCCTCTGATCAACAAAGTGTCGGTGTTTCAATACTTGACAATGATTCCATTATAATGGACCCCATTCATGACTTTCCATTCAGAGAGCCTGCTGAGACAATGGAGGGAATGGTGATGCGGCTTAGCAACTATCTTGAGACTCGTAAGAGACGCCGTCCAATCCCAAGAAAGCCTAGGTACTGACAGTGTAGAATCTTCAATCGAGGCAGGAGTAATTTTCAAATTGCAGCACTGGCTCGAACAGTACCTTGAATACGTCAGGACGGTTGACCAGCAGTCTGCCGCTGACTCATGTCGCCTCAATATTACTTTCTGGGTGACCTTTCCACGCATTGTTACCGCTATGGTTACTCACAAGTAAGTCCCCCATAAAATTTATTATCTACCAAAGTCTGATTGTTGTACAGACCCCCGCTTTATGAGGAAGAGGCGCTATGCCAGGTCACAAAGGACTTCTTGGCGGCTTTCGTCAGATTGTCGGCATGGTTCGTCAGTCAGGATATCTTGACCGTTAAAGGTTTCACGGCGGACCTAGGAGCCCAGAGTCAACAGCCCCCTGACCTATTCTCTCCATACTATCTTCAGCATTTGCACTCAATCACTCAACCACCATTCTTAGGCGAGGACCAATACAGGCAGGCCGAACTCACGTCATCGCATTTCATCAGGCTTTATCAAGATAGCGCAGGTGGAAGCCTCAGCCGTCTTCTCCAGTTGACAAGGGGCTTGGTTGACCTTGTTCCTACATATCCCCGGTTGACTAACGACCTGACTCCTATACTCCAAGTTGCGTCAGACATCATGATTGATGCCTGCAACTTGCGCATCCCCGACAATGCTTCGAAAAGCAAGCAGAAACTCGAGATTGGCTACACATTGTGCGAACTCGCCTATGAATCATTAGACGCCATTATCGACAAGAAGCCCACGCATCTAGTAGCCGATAATATCCTTGGGAGTGTCCAGGCCTTGTCAGACATGATCAAAGCTGGCCTCAAAGGTGAACATTCGGCAGCAACTAGTTTGCTCGAGGAGCATCGCGCAGATTTTCCTACAGTCCCTTTCAGCTACACCGTCGAGACCATTGCTTGCGAACGCCGGTTCCATATCTTCATAAAACTTATACGGTCAAGTCAAATGCAACTACGATTTCAGGGTATGACACAGATGTGTAGAGAGCTCATTGCCTGTTGGAAAAAGCATACCGAATGTGCCGATAATAGCAGTCTTTATCATGTCGAACATCTCGCAGAACACCTGATTGATACCGGATTTATTGATTATCTGCTGGGCGCTAGCTGTCACCCGGAAATCACTGTGGAGGGCGCCAACATCGTCGGCTTCATAATAGTAACCAAGAAGTACCAAAGGATGCACATTGACATGCTTTGGGAAGGCATCACTTCCAGGCAAGACCCCCGTACGGCTGATGCTCTGACCCGCATGGTCAATCACATCGCTCATCTCTTCGACGACCAAGGGCTGCTGATTCTTTGTGAGAAATTCCAAACACTCCCTGTGGACGCTTTCACACCTGTCATCCGAGTTCTTTGGGAGGGCGTCATGAAGTTCATGGCAGAAAGATCATCGATAGAGCATCCTCTCACCGTCCACCCATACAATCTTTGTCTGCGCTTACTACGGGAGTCATCAGCTTATACATCTGGATCGCAACCCATGTATCCTGAAATTCAGCAAGCGGCAATGCATAAATTCAGTGATCTCCTGAGATGTGGACCAGACCCTGAAGGGCGGCGACAACTATACCTCGGATGCCTCCAAGATATCGCGAGTAAGTCGGCTACAACCTTGGGTAGCATTTGGTGCTTGCACACAGCAATCCGGTCCAAAAACATTGGCTCTGAGCTACACCTTTTAGCGGAGGAACACGACTTGACAAGACTCATCGTGGAAGAATTCGAGTATGCCATCGAGACTGGACAACAGACCGAGACTCGACTGGCCCTTTCCTGCCTCATCAATAAACCTCGAAAGGAATTCATTAGCCTTCTGATTCAGCTGGAGCCTCAGACAATCACCCAAGACCTCGGTGTCAAACTGTGGAATATGTTGGTTGGGTCCCTTTCCCTCTCGCCGAAAGATAGACGGGCGGGCTGGGAGATATTAACCAATCTCCACCGGAGAAACAACGCTGACAACGTTGGCAATCGTTTCCTCCGAACCTGTTTGACCCATCATCTTCCGACCCTTTCCTCTGAATACTTTTGTGAGGGTATGCTGGAGTTTCTTCGCATTGAGATTCTCCCACGGCTCAATGAAAGGTTCAATCTGGCTCTCGACGATCCGGAGGCAGTTGCTGAAAGTGGCATTGAACAATTGTGGCGCCTCGTTCTTGAGGCTGAAGATGGGGCCCTCGTGGATAAGGCCATCCGAACACTGGCAGTTGATGTCTATATCGACAATCGTTTTTTTAACACTAATTCACCTCAGCGGGCACGGGCGATCCATCTGGTTTTGGTCAGTCGATGCCTAGAGCAGCTGAAAGATGCCGCGGAGAAACTCAGGCGTTTCGGTCAAGATACCACAAGTGCCGATGATAACGCCATGGCGATTGCAGCCACAGACCAGCAGTTGCAGCAACAAGAAAGGATTTTCACCCGTTCGTTGAAGTTTCTGCGATACATCCTTGAAGCACATCAGTCGAGACCACACCTATCAGCACCTGATCTGAGAACATTGATCCCGCAAGCAACATATGAAGTTCAGGGGGATTCTGCAGGGCTCAAGTATCAATCCTTTGATGGCAACCAGCAGACTGACATCAAGCCACTCGTTATCGGCAAAGGTAACACAGCAGCTTCGCTACTCGCGAGTCTCCGACAAGAGACTGGTTTCGAGAACTACCGGGTTTACTACAGAGGTCAGCCGTTCTTACCGACCGAGCAAGATATATGCAAGTCCCTAGAGGACTTGCGTGTTCATGATGGCCTTATACTGGTCAGACGTGAGGAAGCTGGCCCAGCCCTCTCTAACAGGGTCAGGCCGGGCGCCTCTCCACTCGAGATCGAAATTTCTGCCCACTTCGACGAGATGTGGGAGTATTTGAGTATGGATGAGGCATTGGCACAAGAAGTAAGTAATCAACATATGGCAACTAAAGTTATAGACTAACCTTTGCAGATTTATTACTTCCTGATCAAGTTACCGACGGATGGCCATTTTTTGAAGTTGATCGAAAACGAAACAGCGTTGTACAAGGATGTCTTCCCTTCCGGGCAACCCTTCAAATCCCTTTACGCTGTACATGCGTTGGTCGAGTATACTGAGGCCCCTCTCCCTGGCCATATCACTAGTCGCGATGATGCCAAAGATTCAGTCAGCGGCTCTGGGCCCGATTCCGAAGCATCCTCCAAGGCTCTCAGAACAGCCATGTCCCTTGTCGTGCAGGCAATCTCGGACGAGAACATTTTTGATCGTGCCTCAAGGCCACTGCGCCTTAAGCTTACTTGTGCTTTGCTACACGCTTTCCGGCAGTTTCTTGACAGTAAGTATAAGTATAAAATAGTCTACTAAATCTAACAACATTACAGAAATGGACATGCCCAGAGGATCGGCCGCATCCAAGAACCTTCCCATACCTCAACCAGCTCGGTTGGTCAAAATTCTGTCGTACGCCACAGGTTGTCCAGACGATTTGCCTTCTCCCGCTGTAGCAGGGACGCTTATTATTTGTCTTCGACTCAGCATGCTCAACGACAAGTTTTGGGTGGAACTCAGCACGAACGCCGATTTCATGCATATTCTACATCGTCTTCTACTTACCGACCCCCGTCAGGCTATCAGATCGCTCTCTGCTAAACTAGTTGAGGAACTATTCGCTGTTATGGACCATGCCACCCCCGCTGGTGAGCCTAACGGTGAAACTTCAGTCAGATCCCGCGAAGGCCCATTAGCCAAGTACTTTTGGACTGTTGTTAGGGACTTGGTACATCAGACGACTAGCCTTCCAAACCAGTGTGAAGAATTCTTCAAGTTGGCTCATTTTCTATTGGTGAGAATCCATGTGAGAGCGCCTGACATGTTGGAGATGGCGATGTTTGCGTCGCAAGTTAGCGAGCTTCTTCTAAAGCATACCACAACCGAGGTAAGCCAAGATGCCCATCTGGCATAACTGAACATGATAAACTAACTGTGAGCCATTAGACCCTCTCATCATCGGGTGTGGAGGACCCACTCGCAAGAGGCTTGTCGTCGCTATTGCACCGATGCCTACAACTGGACAATTCTGTCGCGCAATCCGACACACTTTCTGAGTGAGAAAACCAAGATATCATGAAGCCTAACATCTGCTGACTCAGTCCAGGGATCTTGCAATGTCGCTATTTTGGAAGCACTTGTACCCTATCAAATCCCAACAACCCGGGCTACCTGTACCCAAGGTTATCCTTCACGAAGAAACCCGAGCAAAACTTTGCGAAGTAGTATTCGCTCTTGTGAAGCATGACCATGAGAAGATGAAGGCAGTCGTGGAAGCCCTGAACCAACAAGTGCCATTCTTCACTGATGACGAAGGTGTGTATTGTGTTGTAGCAGAGTTGTAAATCACTAACAACTGGTCTAGACGAGCCCTACTTCTACGATCTCTGTTACAATTTCGAGCGACACAAAGCTCTTCGCGCTCCTTGCGGCTATGTGGGATTGCTGAACCTTTCCAACACATGTTATCTCAACTCTCTGATGACGCAGCTGTACATGAATACTGGCTTCCGGCGTTTTATCCTCAATTGTCGCATCCACGATCCTGCAAACAGTCAACTGCTCCTTTTTCACACCCAGAAATTGTTCGGGCACATGCAGGAGAGCTATCTTCGCTACATTGACACGTCCAAGTTTGTAAATTCCATCAGGACATACGACGACACGTTGATCGACATTCATAATCAGATGGATGTTGATGAATTTTACAACCTTCTTCTCGATCGGTGGGAGACTCAGCTTGTTGGCCACGATGAGAAAAGAATGATGAAGTCGTTTTATGGAGGACAGCTTGTGCAGCAGGTGAAATCGAAGGAGTGCGAACACATTTCAGAGCGACTCGAACCCTTTTCTGCAATCCAGTGTGACATCAAAGGGAAAAGCACATTGGCAGAAAGCCTCCAGGCATATGTGGATGGCGAGGTCATGGAAGGGGGTAAGAAAGGTCTCTTGTGGGAGAAGCAGATGCTGACCATGTGACCAGACAACAAGTACAAGTGTTCAACTTGCGACCGCCATGTCGACGCAGTCAAGAGGTAAAGATCCGTCATCGCCATTGTTTTCACCAACTAATGTTCCGCAGGGCCTGCCTCAAAGACGTTCCCGACAACGTCATATTCCATCTGAAAAGGTTTGACTTCAACCTGCGGACCTTGCAGAGAAACAAGATCAACGATTATTTCTCCTTCCCGGATCGAGTTGATATGCGACCATACACTATCGAGCATCTCAGTAACCCAGAGGGTGATGCCGAAGAGGACATTTTCGAACTGGTTGGCGTGCTCGTCCACTCAGGCACTGCTGAATCCGGACACTACTACTCGTATATTCGCGAGCGCCCCTCGTCACCTAATCGGCCGTCATGGGTGGAATTCAATGATGATATGGTCACGCCTTGGGACCCTGCACAAATGGAATACTCAACATTTGGAGGTACCGACCATCGTCCAATGTACGACACTAATGGCATCGTGTACGACAAGAATTATAGCGCATATATGCTATTTTACCAGCGTGCTTCGTCCCTGCGTGCTGAGCAGGAGGAGATGGCGAGCCTTGGTATCCCGGCACCTCTTCGTGTCGATGTGCCGGATGATCTTCAGGATCATATCTTGGCTGAGAACACAAATTACCTCCGTCGTCATTGTATCTATGATCCGAGTAACGTCAAGCTTGTCCAGTCGCTGTTTCATCAGTCACAACAGCACTGTGGGACTATCAGCGAGACCGAGAGCATTGCCGACTTCATGTCCAAGTTCCAACAAGAGCATGGGCTACAGGATCTTGCCATGCAGACGCTCATAAGTAATCTGGATCAAGTTGTCACAAGGACGAAGGACACTCCGGACTTCAACTTGTACTCCAAGACCATCTTCAGTGCAGTCACATCCTGCCAAGGTTGCGCCTTTTCATTCTACAACTACTTCGATCAGCATTCGATTGCTCTTCGCATGCTTCTGCTGCGGGATCCGGATCCATTTATTCGACTCACCATCAGTAAGGGTTTCATAGCTGCGGTCATGAAGATCTCGGAGTGTTTGCCCCATGTCTACAATGCGCAGATTATGGACAGCTCAGATCGCTCTGGACCTGATGTTGATGTTAATCACCGGCCTGTCATCGATGGCGTGATGGTACTCTTCAATCACCTTTGGGAGTTCTTTCATACTCATCTCAAAGCGTGGGAGGAGTATTTCGGAACTATTTTGAGCTTTGCTCAGATGGGTCGCCTTGAAACTGGATATGTTCTGGCCGCGAACTTTCTAGCAAGAGCTATCATGATCATCTCGGCTGATCCCCTTCAGGAACTCAGTGGAGTTTGGGCCAAGATGCTTCAAAGTGTTATTCGGCGGAACAATGCCTCAAGACCGCCCCAATATTCGTCAATCATCGCACTGGTCTATCACTTGATGTGCCAGTTGGAGCCACAAATGGGAAGGGACTTTATCGTTGAGGACCCAAGTGACCGTCTAACAGAAGGGGGTGAAGCCTTCAACTGGACGTCCAAGGAGGTGGCCCTTGTCTTCAGCAGCCTGAACGGTTCCCAGACCAGTCTATTTGTTGAGAAACTCCTTGCCCTAGATCAGGGCCAGCTGCACACTGACAGGATTATCCAACGACTAGTAAGGCTGGACGATATGATGGATCAAAAAGTGCTCGTGACGTTGGAGCACTGCATTCGCGGCGAAACCTCAACACAAGCCATGGATCCGTTCCTACGGGCAGCTGTAGCCTACATTGAAAGCACAGAGCAGCTCAAAAACGCCAAGCAAATGGTTGAGCACATATTCCTACAAGCGAACAGCCTTCAGAACACCGAAGGGTCGTGGTTTGTCCGTTTCTTCGCGACGGCATTAAATCTCAAGCATCGAGACGAAGAATTCAACCAGACGATTCGCTCGTTCAGTCTTGATCTAGTACCGAAATGGGTGCCTTTTCTCCTCAAGTGCCCTGAACCGGTTGTCCGCGTGACGACGGAAACTTTTCTACATCGCACGCTATTTGATATCTTGGATGAGACCACCCCCAGCGACAGCGAGGACACGTTGGGTGATCGAGACAAGATCAAACAGACAGCGAGGCGGGTCGGGCGCACGTGCTTGGAGTATCTCCGAGATCACCATGTCCGTAAACGAGTCCTGATGAGTCGTGACGTGGCAAATAGATTCCTACATATGATCCGGCAATGTGCGATTGCGGCTGTGGACACGAATCCAGATACGCAAAGCGAAGTCGATGCGGATTTCGTCAGATTGCGAGACAGTAAGTTGGATTGACTAGAGTGGTGTCGGGTATTATCAATGGCTAACACGCTTGACAGATGTACTTGAACCTTTCCGCAGACTAATCGTTGACGAAATGGAGGAAGACGGTTCCGGTATGTTACAGTCGTTCAGCGACTCCGATACAATCACAACAGACTTGAGGTGACGGCTGACGCTGGGCAAAGACTGGGAAGGATCCTGCGGGTCATCTGAACAGATCGATGACATTGTTGAAATGAACATTCCGGGAATGAACGAACTACACGATATGGAAACGTGAGAGCGAGTGAGTTTTGAACTCGGTCATCTTAGAGGGAGCGCTATGGGTGCCCAAAACACGGTCACTCTATGTTATGTTGCGCTACGTTACGTTACGTTACGGTTACGGAAAGGCGTTGGCGGAACCTTTGTGCTTTTTTGTTGAATTCTGGGGCTTTGGTTCACCTAGACACTACTGCTAGCTAAAGGGTGAGTGGGCGATGAAGGGATTTTCAGACTCGATATGTCAATGTAATGAATGACTATGGAGGCAGAAACGAGTGTTTCTGGAGCAGCACATTGCATAGCAAAGGAGTGATGGCGTACTGGACAACAAGACCAATAGGACGGACGAGGGGGTAATGATAACAATGGCAATGGCAGAGACAAAGACAGAGATTAGACCCCAGTCCAGTCAGAGCAAGGCAGTATCAGACTCTTGAACTGGTGGGCAGCCTGTCGGATCGACGAATAAATGATTTGACGAGTAATGAATGACAACTGGACAAGATTATGTGACGAGTCTAAGAATGGATGGGTTGGATATTCACTAAGAACTGGGGACATTATTGCCGCCGTGTTCATATGAAGGCTTGGAACCATGTGGTTTGTTCTATGAATAACGAGCGGCACTGGGAATAGCATCAGTCGGTTGACGGTGACCAAGGTAATGCAACTCACACTCGGTAGGGTCTAGTAGATCCTAATCAATATGCAGATATGGATAGACCATGACGATATTGACAATCCCTGGTTGGCGGCTGGAGGAGAAGGCATGCTATCTTTAGCTACCCGGCCAGAATGATGGCCAGACTTAGTACCGATGCTACGATACTGTTTCAAAAGTAGAGATTCATAAGTTTAGAAACATGTTATAGTGGGAACGAAACGAAACGGAATAATGGGGTGATATGGTTGTGCTTGTTTTAGATACAGCTGAGGTTTTTGAAACCAATGGATGCTTAGTCTAAGGTATCTATATGATGACTGTGAATAGTAGTTATTTACAAATCTTAGGTGTGCCTTGTAGCTTTTTCGTCTGGGGTCAAGAATATGGTCATGGGTACAGAATCTGCCTTGGGCTGTGTCTGTTGGTTGCCCAACATGTTGGATCTAAGCTGGGACCAACAGCATATAGAGTTTTTAAACCCGAGAGACAGGAACTGTTGGCTTAAGCCACCTAATGCCGAAGTAAGGGGGATATGTTTGTCTTGAAGCTACTGTATGTAGAAATGCAGGAACAGAACGCGGTAGTGATAGTGATTGACGTACAGGGATGGATGGATGAGAGTGAGTATCTCTAAACATGCTACGTCAATGGGAAATGTTTGTGGTAGATTATTTCTTAGCATCAGCAATATATCCCATCTCACAGAAAGTGACTCTGCGGGTTCATCACCTCACACTTACTTACAGCCCAGCCACTCACAAGACGTCTCTGGCCGCCGACAACCCCTCTAAATAAGTACAGGGCTAGCCGTGACCAATTATATCACGTTCCGTTAACCCCGCCAGCCGCTGAAAATAGTAGCCGAGGGCCACTAATGCACGTTAACCGCCGAGATGTTACGCTAAACCTCATTGAGCTTCGACAGGCGGGGACAATATCTGGATGTAAACCACGGCTTATTCTCGAGTGACTGAGAAATTCTCCTGTTTTTCCTCTGATAGACACTAACTCATCTTGGATCGCTTCTGTTTCATGTCCCATGTTCGCATCCACCAAGCTTATCAGGCGGGTCATCGTGAGAGGAGGAACTGACTGACTGCGACTGTGACTGACTGGACCATGAAACATACATAGACAAGCTATTCTTTTTTTAGTGCTGTCCCATCCGGGGAAGAATAAGCTCAGATGGGGGGAGGAGACATGTCTTTTAATGCTCTTTTCATCCACTCATTCTTCTTCTCTCTTCTTGAAACTTTCCTGACGCACGAAACAACGACGACGGGCTCAGGCTTGTTTTGAGAAGGATATCACAGCTGCTGTGCGGCTTTTGTTTGCTCGATTCGGTTGCCTTGTTTATATCCCTTCTCTGTTTCATCTTTTCCTGTGTAACTCGCCGTCTGTTTGTTTGTTTTGTCTTGTTCGTTCTACGCCACGTCAAGTCGTCCTCTTTACTGAAGCACGACTTTCGTCATGTCGCTCAAGGATAGAATCTCATCACCTCTCGAGGCTGGTACCTCAATCCTCGACGCTCACCATCTACCACCTCATCTAGGACCGGCTCTCGAGCATGTATCCTCGCGTCTCGCTCGCAAGTCGCAGCACATCACGCTCGTTGTAGCTCGTCGAGATTACCAACTCCCCTCCGTTGTGCCACCCAGGGGTTTGTTGACGCCTACGACTCCTACACCTCTGTCGCCAGGCCTCCGCTTCAACTTCTCCCAGGGTCCTATTTCTCGACTCAAAACGCTGGTGAGAACCAGCTCTTCAACATCTCTTCGGTCAATGAACTCGCCACGAAGTGGAATATCTTCGCCTGGCCACGCTCCCCTGCTCGAAGTACCCAGTCCTCGATTCAGGTGGCCTTTGTCACCATCCATGCCCGTGTCTCCTCCTCCCATGACACCCTGCACCGGCTCGTCGACTACCACAGACACCATGAGCTCCATGATGCATGCGTCGTCGGGCTTTGGTATGCGTCTTATCCACACCAACGAGCTTCATCCTAGGTCTGAAAAGATTCTGAACTCGGTCTTGGCTAAGACGGAGAAGAAGTTCGCAATAGGGTAAGCTTGATGCCTTGGTCTTTTGACTCGCATCCAACTAACACGCTATAGCACCGAGTGGCTCTCGCCTGCCGTCAGACCTTCATCCTGTGGACTCACGAATCAGCTCATTCACAGCTCCATCATACAAAACGAGGTCCTCTTCTGCTCCGAAGGCCTCACCATCCTATCACTAGACAGGCTGTACAGTCTCAAGAGCGCCCTGTCGAGCTACTCCAAATCGAAATCCCATCTCCGTCTCGAAGACGCTGTTGACGAACTCCGACGCATCATTTTGGCCACCAGCGGCGAAAAGGTCTGCAAAAGTGCTATCCTTCGATCGTATGACTGGTTGAGCGTATCAAATTCGGCCCTTGTTGACCTAGACCGCATGTACCGACGAGCGTACGGAGGTCCGGATCAGCGTGGCGGTATCTCGGGCCTCACAACATTTGCTGAGCCAGCCATCAAACCCGTCAGCGACTCTCAAAGGCGTTATAACGAAGATGAGATCGACGAGACGACTATAGGTGTTGCTGTAACCAAGGAGAAAACGCCATCGCCAAAACCTCTACTCAAGCTTCAGACAAATTTCACTCCCGGGCCCCTTCTTAGGCCAATACCCAAAAAGCCAGAAACTTCAACTCAAGTGCCTCCCAAGATCGAAGTTGAAGAGGAGGAAGATGGCGATCTCACGGCACGACCAACCGACCAGCTGTACTTCAGCACACAACAATGGGAGGCACCCTCGACGATAGATCAGATTCTTACCGCAGAGCCTGTCAATCGAAGTGCTTTCAGTCCTCTCACACCAACACCCATCATGAGCCCAGCATCACCGAGATTCGGGCCAATGACACCACACGAGTATGATGATATATCGCCCACGACACGAGGAGAATGGGGCTTTATGATGGCAGACAATGCCTTCCAGAGTGGTCGCAAAGTTGGAGTTGAAATCTTTTAACATCCCTTGCTTGCTTGTTGGTTTGCTTTTTCGGTTTGCATGGCGAGCGTTGTGGTTCCAAGACACCCCCTTTCGTTTAACTGTATGTATACATGCTTCATCACTGTGCATGTTTGATCTGGGTATAGAGGACGGACGGCGTATGGATGAGTGTTAGATAACTAGTCGAAAATATGGCGGGATAAATAGTATCATTCTTAAATATATTGCATAAAACTGGGTATCATTATTATTATCATCATCACCATCCATACTTGCTTGCTGCCTCTTTTCGATTGTTCTTCCCCTTGGCGAAGCTGTCCTCGAGCGCATCGCGTTGATTCTGGACATTCTGTACGAGCTGGCGCAGACTGTGCTTTCCGCCTCCTTGGATCGCACGCACGGGGTTGTGTGTTTGCTCCTCTCCTGCTGCTCTGATCTCCTCGTTGTGTCTGTATTCCCTATCCATGTTGAAGTTGATGACCTTCTTCGCAGCTTGATTACCCAAACCGTTGCGGCCAAAGAGTTCTCGTCGTTGAGCAGCTGTAAGATTGAGATCATCCACTACAGTATCTAACGACTCAGAACCCGGCAGTGTAGTTGCCGATGGGCCTGCTTGAGCGTGGCTTGCATAGTCGCCATATGCACCCTCATCATACGCTCCTGAGCTTTCTGCTGTCGCGAACATTGGTTCATAAAAACCCGTAGAGCTCTTTTCTGTAGGTTCAGAAGGTTCTTCTGTATGCATAGAGAACAGAGAGACCTTCTTGGGAGGTGCCGCTGGTGCTGCCTCGGCTTGCTTTGGTTCGGGTTGTGCTTGTTGAGGTGCCGGCGCAGGCTTTGCCATCCCCGAGTTCAACTTCTTCTTTTTCTGCGGGTTCCTTGCCACTGATAGAGGCTTGAACATCAACGGCTTGCCCACAAGCTTAACCTCGTCCGCAGGTTTCTGCCCGTCGGGGATATGTGGTTGCGCAGCAGCCTTCGGCGGCGGAAGGCTCATGCCATCTGTGTTATCATTTGAAGTATTTTGATCGTCTCCTGTTTCCCGACTGAATCCCGGCGCGGCGCTCGTCTTGAATTGAAAAGCTGGTCTCGCCGCAGAACTGCTCGAGGCCGCAGGCTTGGGTTTGTTTGCGTTTTTGGGCGCTGGTAGAAAAGAATTGAAGCCAGAGAATCTACCGCCACCCGCAGTCTTTGTCCGTTTCGCAGGAGGTTCTTCGGTTTGCGGTTTATCGTTTGACAGTTGAGGTAGACTAACGACAATCTTGCCGGGGTTTGATCGGTCGACGACCTTTTGGAAAGGTTTTTTGGATGATGCCGATGTTTTAGGGACGGATTTGATAGGGGCTTGAACTTCGGCTTCAGAGCCTGAGCCCTCTGAGTCGGAATAATCAACGAGACCCATGGCGATTAAACACGATGATTATTTGATGAAGAGATGATAGTTTCAAGATCGCGAAAGTCGAGCCTCGCGACATGAGGTTGAATGGCCCCACTTCTAACTTGCAAGCGCCACAATGCAGCCACATCTTGACGAGGCTGTGTCAAGTCCCTGTATGAGGTATGTTGAACCCCACTGTTGAACTCCCCTACCTACCAGGTAAGTATGCTTGTCGCATGCTAGTAACCTTATCTAGCCCCTCGGTTTCTCACCATTCAACAGTTTGAGGAGCGTGTCAAACATGTTGACGCAGTCATTTGACTCTCGACAAGTTTCTACTCTCTCCAGGTGGAGCGATTGCGCCTAAAGTCACTAACATGTCTGTCATTCAACTTGAAGAGTACGGCCATACCTCCCATAGACTGACTACCTCGCCGAAGTATAAACTGACGTCTTGCTCAGACTCGTTTCTTACCAGCTTCGCACAAGCTATCTCGACGAAATCGCAGACGGCGTCGGAGAGCGACTTCTAAACGTCAACGATGGTTTCATAAACTCAGCTCCTTTCAAAGCCGCTGGCTGGCGACCTAACTCCTCTCACCACAAGCGGACGCATTCACCTCCAATTCCCACCGCGATCGCTTCCGAATACTTTCAAGCACCAAAGCAGGCTGGCCTCACACTCGAAGATGGAGAGGAAGACGGTGGTATGCTCACCGCAGGCGGTTCGGATACTATGGGCCCAGGCATGGCTACCAGGCGGCGCAGGCGTCGCGAGCAGATGGAGGAAGAGGACAGCAGCGACTTGAGCGATGAGAGTGATGACGATACGGATCAAAGGGCTGCGCAACAAATCAAGTTCGCAAAGATGCCCGTCAGACACAGAGCCGGCTCATCA
This sequence comes from Fusarium verrucosum, assembly GCA_013623715.1. Classification (NCBI taxonomy): domain Eukaryota; kingdom Fungi; phylum Ascomycota; class Sordariomycetes; order Hypocreales; family Nectriaceae; genus Fusarium; species Fusarium verrucosum. The sequence goes on from JABFFJ010000052.1 coordinate 14,467, forward strand.
CCACTTCAGAATACGAATCTACGGCAGGTCGGGGCTGTCTCACCAAGGGCGCCTCGCCGAGGCTCGCAGTCAGCGTTGGGGACGGTAGAGGAGAGACCGCGAAGAGACACAGTTACCAGCAGTGAAATATCATCCGAAAACGAGACCGATATTCCAACAGTACAGAGGCATCGAGAAGCTGCTCGCGCTGCGGCAAGGGCTGCGAAGCTTCAGGCTAGAATTCTAGAGGAACCATCACCGAAACTCCATCGAGCCGACACATCTCTGTTGCCAGAAGAGGAAGAAGACTCAGATGAGGCCTCAGATATGTCCGATAACTATGCCGAGAGCATAGACTCAGCATCGATCCTTGATGGCGTTGAAAACGCAATCAATCCATCTCCGACCCGTCAACTCGTGGGAACGCCGCCAAAGAACTTCGTACGACAGTCCACCGTTCGCAAATCAAAACCGCCAACGCATCCTATCGTCCTCGGGGCGCTACCACCTCCAAGGCCGATGAGCATGATCCGACCGATGAGCGTTATTCAACCCAAGAGTTTGCTATCAGCCGCGCTCAAGGCCAAGGATAAGAAATCGTCCATCCCTTTCCAGAAGTTTGCCCACTTCAATGGCCAAGGTACACAAGGCTCTATCGCCGTGCGGATATATGCCCCCTTCTCTAAAACGCCAAGCAAGCCGTTCCAGGTCCTCATCCGGCCACGCGTTCACGACGGCCAAGGTGCCGAGAGGGTGGTGACCGTCGCCGACCTCATTGGGTTGGCTTTATACCGATACAACGAAGACAAGATGGAGCCCCCTCTACCGAAAGGAAAGCTCAATATTAACTGGTTCACTCTACGTATGGTTGAAGAGGGTGGTGAAGTTGACGACGATTTCCCTCCGTTTGAGAGGACGAAACATTTGACGTCTTTTACTACGGTCAACAACGCTGCCGCGCGCGGCGGAGGCCGTATGCGATCAAATTCAACTGCTTACGACGACTTTGCATTGGCAGAAGCTTCAGAAGATGAGTACCTCGAGAACAAGTCACTCACACCACAAGAAGACGAGGAGGAGCCAGCGACCTCACAAGACAGCAGCGGAGGAGTCCCTCTCACCCCCACAGAGCCAGATGCGGACGCCACTCCTCGGGGCACTCCAGGACCGAGTGTCAATTCTTTTGTGGCGGACCGGCCACGACAGAATCCCATCGTCACAACGACATATCGATCAAACGCTCCTCCAGCAGACATGCCCCAGGCACCTGCTGCGGCTCCCAATACATCCCGAGGACAGCAAAAGCTGCTTCGGATCCACATCATGTCGTCAGATATAGCACCAGGCCAGATGGTGACACTCGATGTCATGACTGATACCTACTTGGCCGAAGTGCTGGACATGGTATGCCGAAAGAGACAGTTAGACAAGGCCAACCACGTGCTCAAGTTGCCTGGATCAGGAGCTGTAGCCATACCAGACCGACCAGTATCGTCCATCGGGAACGTGTCGGATCTGGAGTTGTATAGGCGACGATTCGCAACAGATGGCCCATTAACAATCACCGGTTCGCCGGGCAGCTCGTCGCCAAAGATGCTGCCACTGGCCGATCAGGCCATGCAGAAACGCAGCAAGAGGTCGCAAGGACCCATGGTTGGAAGTCATCCATTGGCGCGAGAATCGCTCAAGCAAGACGAGCTCAGCAATGCCAGCTACAAGAAATATACAGTCTGGCGCAAACAGCCCATGCGCATCGTAGGCATGAGCGAGCGCATTCTGGTAATTGACGGTGAGTATATCCACATCATGGCAGCGTCTGGCGGTAAGGCGTTGCACGACGGTTCAGGAAAAACAACAACAGTGCATTTCAGCAACGTTGTCGGATGCAAAGTACTCCGGAAACACCCCACAAATGTCAAGGTGAGTTGGCTGTTTCCTTTGATATGGGCCTCGTGTGATATTCTAACCATGCCAAAAATAGCTTGTGGTGTATAAAGCGACGGAGAGCAAACGATATGACTTTGAGGCCCGCAGTGCGTTGGAGGCGGCTGAGATTGTGGAGGAGCTCAAAAAAGGCATGTTCAAATAATTAAGTGGCATCACAGATATGATTGGCTTTGGGGGTGTTGGCAAACCACAAACAAGCAATCGGGATTTCTCGCAATTAGGCTGCACACCATGTCTCTCGGTTTGCACAGTAGCGTGTGAGCTTGATCTTGAGCTTGTCGAGTTGCTTTTCCAAGAGGACCCTAGCTTCAATGGCAAGAGGAACGACCCATTTCTTCAAAACCATGCAAGATTCTGTACTGAATCTCGATCAAGAGCTGTGTCGGCTGCGGCGTTATAGGACCGAGGCTGAGAACGCTGCTTGGTATAGGCTTGGCTAACATTGGCCAAGACGGTCGAGCAAGGCAGTAGGAGGTCAAGAGGGCGATCGGGAGTGCCAAGCCGGGGTTATGGCAACGAAATATCATGGAAGCAGTGAAGAGAGGAGTTGAGTTGATGTGGAGACGGACATCGAGGGGCGTGTGTGGCGTTCAGCCAAGGCGGCTTCGACAGGGGAAGTTCTTGGGCTGGAGTAAGATGTTGTACGTAAAAGCTCCGTCCAGATTGGGTTGTACAAGCCTCCCTGCCTCCAAATCGAATTACTCTGGTTACTGTAAACTTCCCTACCCGGCGCACGGGAGAGAATTCTTACCATAACTTGATGTCAAGCAGTCAATCCTGCCACCCATTTAGCCAATGCTGATTTGCTGACCTCTCAGAGGTTAGTGTGACACCGAATCAGGATCTATAACATATGACATGTTGGAGCTGGGTGTCGCGGCCGCGCGTTCAAGTAGTCAGGTACTAGAGACAAAGGGACAAAAGGTACCTAGGGTGGTAAGTATGAGTTTCATATTGAGTCGTTTGGATGTGGGTAGGGATGGAATAAGGATTCTCAACCCATTCCCGCTCAAGGTCCTGATACTTCGTTTGCGAAAAATTTGGCTATTGCTGTTGAATGATTGCAATGCTACTTTGCAAATTCAATCTCAGAAATCTGAAAGCGGAATGTTGATGGACAGACAGCCCGGGGCTACCTTGCCTACAGGTCGGGAGTTTCCACTGTTGCATTGGTAACTGTTGCACTGTACATTAGCGATCGTCGGGAATTCCTCTTTGGGACTTCTCGAAGAACCTACAGTACAGTACAGCTACCTTGGTTCAAGAGCTGATCCTTGAATGCCCTATGTACATAGGCTTTTGCAGTTGGAGAGTCTAGAGACGCCAAGCAACGGAAACGACGACGAATGCAAGATTTCTCTCCATGAAATGGTTCGAGGTTTAGTTGAATGTCGTAGGCTTTGTTTCAGGGAAAACATAAGCTTCCTTCGTTAACGGCATGCATGATTATGATCGTCTGTCGTCCCGTGGGGATAAAGGATGTCCCGTGTGTTGGTACCAGTACAGTAATGTCCAGTAGATATTCTCACGGTATAGTCGACTGTAATTCGATAATTTCGACTGTCTCGTTAAAATTGATGACTGCAGTGTCGAGTTACTTCTGACGAAGCATTTGGTATCACGAGAACAGTTGCGATAATGCGAGAGTACAAAGTTCCACGCTGGTTTACCAATGAAAGAGTCCTATTCCATGGTGGGGGCTATGTCGAGAAGGAGGTGCTATACATGTAACTTGCAAGGCTCGTGTTGACCTGGCACAACTGGAACGGAAAGAGCAAACAAAGAGTGGAACTTCCATACGAAAGCTCCACTGTGACGCAAATAATCACCTAAAATTACGCGATACAGATGGCAACAGCGATGCCAATGGCAGGGAACAGATGCGAGAGTACATATGCATGAGTGAAGGGAGAAGGAGATGTCGGTCGGTACATGCTTGTACAGTACATGTACGCTCGCCAAGGGATGTCTTTCCCTTTTTTAGATAGAATTTGGCCTTAGGTGGCTGTGGTTCTGTGGCGAGCGTGGCTGATGTGCCCCATTAGTGCACTTACAGCTCTAACCTAATAGGTACCCTTCGGGTCACTGTCCTGTTTCTTCGGGCCACTATATTAAGAGCCTATATAATAATTTTAGCTTATTACTTACTTAAATAGGTAATTTATATACTAAAAATATATATTATATTTAGCTTTATTCTTTAATTAATAATATTAAGAAATAAAAATTAAATATAATTTATTATTTATTACTTTAGCTTAAAGGTTATTTAACTTAGCTATTATAATACCTTTTTACTTATTATTTATTATAACTACTTTAGCTAACTCTTTTCTTAACCTCTATTTTACTTATATTTTCCTTAACTTTATAAATATTAAGATAATTAACTTAAATTACTATTATTAATATTAAGGATAAGGCTATTAAGCTAATTTTTAATTTTTAAAATAAAATATAAATAAAGATATAACCTTAAGCTAAGGTACTAAAGGCCTTAAGGCTCTATAAGCTATTTATATACCTTAAAATATAAGGGAATCTTAATTATTTTATTATAATTACTTTATATATATTAAATTATAAAGGTAAGTATATTAAGCTAATATTTTATAAGCTAATTTATTAACTATTAAGTTAGTAATTATAAAACTAACTTAGGGATATCTTTATTAATTATAAGTATAGCTATAATACCTTTTATAGCTAAAATATTAAAGACCTTTTACTTAATTATGCCCTTTAGTAATAAGATTAGCTATTACTATATTTCCTTTTAAATTTCCTTTATATTTTTTTTTTTTTATAGCTATAAGGGTATTAATATATTTCCTTAATATAAGGCTATTATAATATTATATTAAAGGAAAGGAAAGGGGCTATTTTATAATTATTTTTAATAAAGGATAATATAAAAGTTATAAATTTATAATAATAAAAAAAGATTATATTATAAGGTAATTATAAGA
>JABFFJ010000053.1:0-78733 GCA_013623715.1 Fusarium verrucosum
AAGGCTAAATTACCTAATTAGAAAAGCTTAATTAGGTATAATATAATGCATTTCTATAAATCCTGCATTTAGTTAGGTAGAAATCCCAGTAATAAGCATTATTTAATTCAATAGGATAGGATGGGCTTTTCGCTTGGGCTAAGCTACCCGCCCATTCTCCGTGTCCTGTCCAACGGCGATAGTGCTTGGCCCCCAAAAGTCCCATTCACGGGCCGGTAGCGTGATGCATGTCAGCCCATCTGTAGGGCTGGAGGTGGTCACGTTTGAGGATCCTGGCTGATGATGCATGGACGGGCGTTTAAGACGTGAAGGGCAGGTATATCGTGATGCCAAGTTGGAGATGCATGCCTATTAGCTAAGGAATTGACGGCCAATAATTACTTGGGGTTTAGTTGCGGTTATGGTAAGTTCTCAATACAAGATGCAGCTTCAGCTGTAACAAGCCACCCTAGACTATTCGCTCTAGACCACACATTCAATACACACCAAGACACACAAACTAGACAGCCATGTCCATAAAGTCCTAGACCAGGGAGAATATGTGACAGAATAATTTCAGGTTACAACGCAACACAATTTGTTTGAAATTATTTGCTTTGTCCTATCCTGTCATCTTGCAACACCACATTGTCACACAACCAGGATAAACAAACATGAGAACAAGACACAATGTCACAATCCTAGGTAGCAACCCGTGTCTGTTTGATAAGATTCCTATTCAATCTGATCCCAACGCCTCATTTGTCAGCAGTTCGGACTGTTCCTGCAGCCATACGCCAACTACATCATTGAGGCAATATCACTCAACCAGGATGCAGCTCCATCCATCCTGTTACATTACAGCCACCACAGCCTGGTTTTCAGCTCGAAATATCTATAACCCCTCTCTTCCCAAATTGTATCTGGAAACAATGTTTAGCATGTTTCTCCTCCCCTGCCATGGATCCTCTCAGCATCGCCAGCGGCGTAGCTGGCCTTTTATCAGTTTCAGCCGCCGTAATCAAGATCTTTGATACCGTCAAGTCCAGCATAGACAACTGTCCCCGAACAGTCATGTGGGCACACGCTGAGGCCAAGGAGATTAATTGGGCGATTGAACGACTCAAGTCCTTGATTGATGATCCGCACTCGGTGCCAAAAACCGCGAGGATGTCGGTTGGCATTCATGATGCGACTGTCACGATTAGCGAGTTGATCCAAACCTGCGATAACCTCGTTACAACTCTTAAACCGTTGAATAGTGATGGACGTTTGGTTGTGACCAAGTGGGATAGAGTCAAGTGGTTGAGAGTGCAGGATGATGTGGTCAGGTACATACGACAGCTTCAAGCTCACAAGGGCTCTGTTACTCTCATTCTGAACATATTGCAATGGTAAAGTTTCACACCTTACAATATTTGTGTTTTGTTCTAACGTCGAGCAGCGAGTCTGATGTGGTTATTGTGGAATCACAGCGCGCACTGGAGCTCAAGATTGACGCTGTACTCAACAGCTCTGAAGCAACCCAGAGACGCATCGAGGGTCTAGAAGCGCTGTTCAACAAATTCATCGCCGACAATTCAACTCTGTTTCCCTCAAATCGGTCATCCCTGGTCCAAACACTGAGAGGCGATGACGCTACAGAAACAGAATCAGTGGTCACGCAAAAATACGACCCGTACGAATGGAATGGCTTTCATACACGTGCCAACAGCTCTTCGACTTTTCCGACAACAATAACAGATGTGCCAGAGATACCAACGCCCAAACTTAGGCGATCAACTTCAGCTGAGACTTCTCCAGAGGTTTACAACAACGGTCTAACACCACCACCACGTCGGGGATTTGAAGCAACTCTCGAGAAGACAAATGTCTACAAGCGCGTCCACAACTCTAAAGATGCCTTCTCGATACATTCTACGCGTAGCTACTCTATATCAGGATCGGTGTTGACTAGTTTCAGTCTCGCCGACGACGCATCTATCCTATCTGCATTCCCCATCATGAACAGAGCCGAGCTACGGCATCCAGAGTTCTACATCCAGATGAGTGGGGCTCAACGTATATCTAGAGATCTCATGAGAGCCATTACAACAAGAAGCGTTGCAAAGTCCCCCATAGAACCGCCTCCAGAAGCACCCTTTTCACTGAAGCAGTTCAGATCGCCTCCCAACTGCGGTGAGAACGTCATGGGTCGATGGCATCAATCACGGACCAAGATCTGGCGACCCAGGGAGTTTCGCACAGAGGTTCAGTTTGAAGTTCCTGTGATTTTCGTTTCTACACCAGGAGATCCAGGGGGACCTATCGAAGGAGCGCAGGTGTTTTCTATCGATGGAACGAGAAAGAGTCTTGATGATACACGAACTGATCTTGAACCGCCATCTTCTAGTACCATGACCAAGTCAGGGCGCTTTATTAAGAATGAACGCGCGACTTGGCTTGCCTTACTATCGAGTTTACAAAAGATGGAGAATGAGTCTCAGAATTGGACAAGGCAGCAGATCATGGGTCTAAGACCACGTCCACCTAGTGCGACGGCTATACTTACATCCATCGCTGGCAAACACAGCCTCAGTGTTTCTCTCCAGCGCGAGAAGAAAAGCTGGGATGACATGCCTGCTTCCGTCAATCGTCCCTACGCAACGACTACCATGAGCCAACTCATCGAGATGCTCGCTATGCTAGGTATATACTGGCAAGACTTCAACTCCACCTATAACATCTATCAAGCTGAAGGCAATGGCTTTCTGGTCAAAGGCCACAAGATCAGTGGTCTAGGAATCACGTTCCATTTCCAAGCTTTAGAGAAAGCTGTTTTTGAAGGAAACCGCCCCATACCGACTGAAGCTTTAACCCGCCTCGCCTTTGGTCAACTTCCAAGTATATTCCCCCAGGACACGACCAATGGAACACTTCACGAATCACCATTTGTTCGTCTTGGAAGCCGTACAGAGACTGCAGAAACGTTGGTTACGTTTGGCTGTGAGCGCAAGTCGGCCAATTACTTCCTGAGAGATGGCGCTGTAACTTCGCACATCTTCCCAAGTAAGCTCTATTCTCACTCACCACACATGCTTATTAACTAACGTATTTCAGTCACATTTGAACTCATAGGAATGATTGGTCAGATATTCCACATCAAGGATCTCTGCTTCAGATATATTCCAAACCCATGCTACTGCGTCTGGAGCACAAGAGAGTTCTCGCTACCCAAGCTCCTCAGCGCGTATCATCAATATCTCCAACAAGATCCGCAAATGGCAAATGGGCCATTGGCCCTTCATGTGAACACAATATTTGCTCCCAAGACTGGCCTTCAACCTCAAGGTGACACTCCGCAAAGTTACAGTTGGCAAGCTCAGGATGCTCTCCATTCTGTTCTCGATGACCTAGATGATATTCTCAAAGCGTACTCCAGCTATGAAATAGTTGCCTCTAATCCACAGCTTGTACAAGAAATTATCGGCACTCACTTCCAGGAAGTCCTATCTCAGATGAACGACCAGTCCAACGCAACCTCTTGGCCATTCCCCCGCTTCGAGGGCCTCAACGTAAGTAACAAAGAAGACCTTTTGATGAAGGTTTACTTTCAGGAAATACTTCCTGCTGTATTAATATCCACATCAACAACATTCTTCAACCTCAAAACCTCCGATTCCGAATTCCACGTTGTCAAAGGCGAGGCAGCCCAAACAGCAGAGTATGCAAGATATCAACGGGCTTCTAAGGATATCTGGTGTATTTTTGTCTTACGCATGATATGCTGGCTTATGTTGCATGATTTTGATCGCGAGGACGTTCAAATTCCGAAGGGGGATCTGTTTGGTCGTGATCTGCCGGTGTATATATCCTAGAGGATGGGCTGTGATAGAAAGACAGAGGCAGTCTAATGAGCGCGCGCCTACATTTATACAAGCTTTATAAACGACGAGATGGCTTGGCTTGGAGTTTTATACACATCCACACTTTGCCTTGATAGAGCTTTGCCGTTGAAAGACCAATGTTTCTATAGAGCCATACCAACACATATTCCGCTCCGCACGGTACGTCCAACAAATTCTGTCAATTCCTGAATCTGTCTGCTGGTCTTTATCAATTATGAGGAGCTGACAAGATCCTATATTGTTTGCACCGCTGTGGCTAGACAAGAATGACCAAAAGTAAGTAGACGTGGCTTGGCTCGTGTTAAGCTTGGAAATACGCTTATTCCCAGGCTGAAGCGGCAAGATATCTTGGCGTATTGTATCCAGATCGTTTCAATCTGTCCAGTGGCTCCTCTGCGTACTCACCTTTCTACGTAAGCTTCTCCCAAAGTCTGAGTTTCATGCGGGCCTCAATAGCTGACATTTGACCGCAATTTGATCGCGATCTTTCCCAACCCCATCTCAACAACGTAAGACTTTTTGAGACATATATTCCAAATGTCGTCGTCTTCCTTCAGCTTATGTACCTTTATACAAAAACGTGTTGGGCCGTCGTCTAAGCCACGATAGTGGACATCCATCTGGGGGCTAAAATCCCGAAAATAGCCCCCATGTCGTCCTTTCTTACCGCAAAAACGACCTTGATCAACTCTCTAACAACTCTAATAGCTGTTAGGCTAAGTGCTACCGAGAGGCTGATCGGTTCATCGCGTATGTAAATCCTCGCCTAGTGTCGCCAAAACCTTGGCATGCTGACAATATTCATGTAAGGACCATAGGTGGACCTGTCAGCAATGATGCATGAATCTTTTGGGGAATGAGAGGCGAGGTGCAGCAGTTACACAGCCTTACTGTCATTACACGAACGAACTGTTTTTGCTTGTTCAACAGCTTGTTGGTACTCATCAATTTGAGCATGATATAATAGATATTAAAAGCTGATCAACGTGAAACACGGCGTTCTTTGACATGGCTTCTACACTGAGCTAAGACAAGATCTGCAAGGATGATTCGCATGCATCTGAACCAACACGAATAGCCTGGACGCAGGTAACACAACTAACTAGTTACTGTACTGCCCAGGAAACTATTTTTACTTCAGGAGCTTGGTTGCTTACATTCATAAAAAGAGCGGAGTGATTTGGTAAATTATCTGCCCAAGCCTGCTGATCAATCGCCACTTGGACTCCAGTCAGCTTGCCTCTAACAAGGACTCAGCCTTACTTACGGGGACAATTCTATATATCCTTGCAAGACTAAATGGGTCCCGTCATTTTATCCTCATCTAAGCAATCCTTCTGGATCACAAGTCTAGACCTACCTTGAGGAGTGAAAAAAATTATCTCTGCAGAGACAAGTCGGTGTATGGACGCACGAACGTACACAATTGGAATATTCTTTGTTGGTTCCAACACTTTACACTCACTCTCTTTGTGAGTTTCCTCTTCTGCTCGGTCCATTTCTTTGTTGCTTGCGCCACAGCGACGGGATATATCCCTGCAGAAGGAATTGGGATCCATCACGACGAACACGCACCGCAGTCTGACAGGACTGAATGGGGGGCTGACATACAGAAAGCAAACAAAAACAAAATTGCCGTGTTGAACAACAAGGAGTTTCTCACCCGCAGCTATAATGGCCGAGTCATCACGGCCTCTCTCGTCGTCTGACGGTCACTTAGACGACGATATACACTCGCGGAGACCCCACGGTATAAATATATTCGGCAACACCAGTGGTTATCATCTCATGCCAAGAGAGCACGAGATGGCCGATCTCAACCAACCTTCTTCATCATCTGCTTCCGGGCTGGGCATCTCAATGACTTCTCCGGATGCGACTCACACGATGAGTCCCCCCGAGACACCACATTCCTTCACCAACCTGCTTGGCGACTCACCTCGTCATCCCCCCCAAGGTTCATTAACTCCAGATGCCGCACGGAGTGTGAATTCCCAAGGAACTCCAGAGCCATTATCTGAGATTTGGGCACCGTCTATGCCACGTCCTGCCAGGAACTCACAGTCGGATACAGGTGAGGAGACTGAAAAGACAAAGGACATGCCTAGAACTCAGGAACGAGAAGTTACACCCTCGGGGAGTATTGAGGGACAGAGACTTCCCAAGATTGTTGAACCGAGAGGGGATATGGTGGACGATGACTTTGATGATGAGATCTTTTATAAGAAATTTGGTAAGTTGATCTTGTTCATGGTTGGTACTTTCAGACTTACTCACACGGCATAGCTGAGCCTCCAAAGGGCTGCTCCTCATCTCGAGATATTCACGAGCCCAGAACAAGCTGGCTATCTATAACAATCTACGTCCTCTCCGTTTACTCAACCGTCGGCAGTGGCATCTGGCTAGTCACAGCCATTCTTCAACCTCGATGGGGCCACAAGATCGCCTCGGGAGCTTCCCTCTCACCCTCCACAGCCACAACACTCGCAGCACTTCTAGCAAAGACCATCGAAATGTCCTTCGTCACTGTCTTCGTCTCTTGTCTCGGCCAGGTCCTCACCCGAAGAGCATTCATCCGTAAAGCGCATGGAATGTCGCTTGCTGAGATGACGATGCGAAACTGGGTTATTCAACCTGGATCTCTCATCACTCACTTTGAGACACTGCCTTCGTCGTCACTAACCCTCCTCGGCATGTTATCCCTCACAGCTACACTTGCAGCCTCATTCTACACCACGGCCTCGGACGCCATGGTATCACCGAAGCTCAAGTCTGGAAGCTGGCAGAACAAGGAACTGCAAGGCTATGTGCGAGCGTCGTATGCCAACGCGGCTTATGTCAGTCTAGACTGCCCCTATCTCTTCAACATCACCGAAGATATCCACGCCGCCGAGTCTTGCATGAACGTCCAATTCTCCGGCCAGTCTTACCGAAATCTGCTCAATTATATGAACATGTGGACAAGGCTCAACCGAAACGGAACTGAGATCTCTCCCGATTTGAAGAAACGCCCTGGAGGAACGACATTGCTCTTCGACAACACGACCATGTACTCTTCCTGGATCGAGACGGAGCATGGCGATGTAGCTGCGCAGTATGAGGACACAGGCCGTATTATTAATAACGTCACGCTGGCCCTCCCTCATCCTGGTGTATACAGGGCTTCTACCCTCAGGGAGAACGGTATTCTTCAACCTGATGATCTTGCTGGCGTGGGCGAGTACACTGTCCGCGCTGGAGTTGTCTCACCCTCTGTTAATGTTTTATGTGTCGATATGGATAAGAAGGAGCTTGAACCTCTTGTCTACACAGCGTGGCCCAATGCCAAGGTAAACGGCACCGATATCCCTGGACAGAAGACAGGATGGGCTGGTTGGACGGGCGAAGTTCCCCAGCCGATTGATGGCAAGAAGAAAGATTATTATCTTAACCGAACTGTTGTCGATGACATCTTCAAATGGGGACCCAAGTACGAGCGTCGGCCTCCCGTGTTCCAGATGGTAAGTTTACTTTGTTAATGACTTTGAAGTCCATGTCTAACGTATTATAGTACCCCTTCGACTTTAACCTTCTCACCAATGCGACCGTTTATGCAGCTGATGCCATCTACACCCTTGGTAAAACAAACGAGAGCAAGAACTACACCGTCTGCCAACTTCGTTCATGGGTATCACCCAACTGTTCTACCGAGTTCAACATTTCTGGTATTGCCGGTGCCAGTATGAAGTCTCATTGTGAGGACAACCAAGACGAGAACGCATATCGCCGATCATTCCCTTCAGACCAAGGCTGGTCTCCCCCTTCTACGGACTGGAAGGTAAGTTAATCAACATCTTCATTATGTGATCACCACTAATAAAAAACAGTGGCTGGCTGATCAATGGCGACTGTCTATGGATCTCAACGGCGGTGCTGTTAACAATAACGCCTCCAACGCTCGTATCCTCACCCAACTCGCCCTCCACAAACCAAAGATGCCCTCCGATTATCCCTCCCTCGCCGAGGCTCTCGCCGTGTATTCCAGCTCTCTCATCATGATCAGCGCCATCGACACGCCCTTCCGCCACTACTGGGACCAAGATCCCGACAAGTATCCCGGAAACGTCATCCGCGAGGGTCCCGGCTTTCTCCAAGGCTTCAATGCCTCCCTCATCACACAAGAGTACACATCCGGACACACACAAGGCTGGCAGAACATATTCTACGTAATTCTAGTTCTCGTCTTTGCGATTAATTTATTCTGTCTGGGCTACTTCATCATCCGTTCCGGCTTGGTTACAGACTTTACAGAGCCGCAGAACTTGTTCTCTCTGGCCATCAACAGTCCGCCCAGCAACTCTTTCCACGGCAGCTGTGGCGGAGGTCCTGAGAAGAGGCACCTTGTTGTTCCATGGAAGGTTTCATATGCGCCGAGTGCGAACCATTATTTCTTCCAGGATAATTCGAGTGGAAAGGAACCTTCTGCGCTGAGTACGGCGAGGGAATATGGGAAACCGAGGGCCAGCAGTTACAAGAGACTTAGCACAAGTAAGGCTTGGTTGTAGATGCATTTGGCTGTTCATGCCACTGAACTGTATCGGCAAGCGTTTTGAAATGCATCGTTGGGGAGTTACCATAAGCAACCACAGATACTGTATATAACATCACATCTATGTATATATTTATCTTCAAAATCATGAACTATTACGAGACCTTCTCCTTATTACGTTTTAGACACTTATATTGACTGCCGATAAGAGACCGAGCTGCCACTAGCCTATCACCTGCTATCAGTGGTAGGTATTCAAAATGACAGTGATTCACTATCAATAGCTTCAGGCATATCACCAGCACGCGTATATATCTAACAGGCACTTATTCACAATCACACTCTCTCCTCGAGGATATAAAAACACGACTTCAATCCCTTTCACCTTTTCCTTCTTCTTCATCCTTCTTTCAATTGAAAAAGGTTCCTTACTATTGAGGAAACAGATACACCAAAGGCCTCCCTTGCCTCTCTTTCGCTTCCATTTATAGGTGACTAGTAAGTTACCTTTTATTTTTCTATCCTTCAGGGCCTAACATATATATAGATTGTTCTTTTAACCTCCTCTCGGCTTCTTCGGCGTCTAATCATCACCATGGCGCATACTACTTCCGACCCTATGCTCAAGTTCGACTACGACATCACCCCCCTTTCCTTCGGCAATCAAGTCAAACAGGTGAATGAGAAGAAGTCTCCTCAAGAACAGGAGAACGAGAAGAAGTGGCGCCAGAAACAGGCGAACCTGGTCGCGGATTCTTTTAACGAAGCCAAGAAGGTCATGTCACGACCATTAATCAAGCTGCTGTATACGCATCTGATGGAGACATCATGGATGAGTAGCACCACTCAAGCCTCCCGCCACCCAGCTTATAAGCATTTCATGGGGAAGGAGCGAAATAACAATGCGCCATTTAAGTACTATCCGTATTTCTTCATTGTCCAGGCGCTCTTCGCAATTGACTGGAAGGATGCCCAAATCTCGCCAGCGACCAGGGCCCTCTACGACAAGTGCTCAAGCCACTGGGGTATGGAATTCACCCCCAACACAGCCTTCTATCCATGTCTTGAAGACAAAAAGAAGGAGCTCGAGCTCTTCTTGGGCAATGAACCTAAACCCCTTGGACTGGCTGAGGCCGAGGTAACTGACCAAGTGTCACCACCTGTGCCTCACGTTAGCAACACGATTCATGTCACCGAGCCAGAGGCGACCGGCGCTGGGAATGGTGCTACTGCCCAGGAAGATGTTAAAAAGATCAGCAGCTGGCTTCACGACTTGGTAACCGAGCACGAGCAAGAGATTGGTAAAAAAGACAGGGAGCTGGCCGAAAGCGACAGGAAGTGGCAGCAAAAGCTTGCTGAAAACGACAGGAAGTGGCATCAAAAGCTTGCTGAAAATGACAGGAAGTGGCAGCAAATCCACGATGCTACCATTCAGGACTGTGAAAGAACCATCACTGAAGCTCAGAGAGACGTCGTCGAAGCCCAGAGAATCGTTGTCGAAGCCCAGAAACCAGTCATCGAACGGGGAGCACAACTCGGTCAAGTTGCAGGACAACTCAGCCAGCGTAAGCAACAGATCGCCGCGAGTCGACAGAGAAGCATTCAGCACCCGGACAACTCCAATGGTCTGAAAAGAACCAATGGACACTATGGTGATGAGCACGACAGCAAGCGAGTCCGCAAGTACCAGAGGCCAGGAAGCGAAAGACCCTCCTAACACCAAGAATGGGGGACATAGCGAGGCTGCTCAATAAGAGAGCCCATCGCAAGCATCTGCATTTCGAAATTCGTTCGGTTTAGCTTTCAATAAACCACACATAACACCATCTCCCTTCATAATTAACATGTCGTGACCTCTGTGTGTAACATTTACTAAGAACCAGGATCCATCCCATAGAATCTCCTATCTCAAGACAATGCTTGTCCTGAACGCCAGAGATCCTGTCTGATATTGAACTGCCTGCCAGTGGTCCAATCGCCATGGCATACTGTATTCCCAAAGGTTATGGCAAACAAATCATAAGTATTTGCATATACTTACATACTTGAAGAATCCTTAAGATGATATCCTCATACAAGTGCCCGTTACCAAGATCCAACACTGCATATTGGCCATTCATGAAGATATCACATCATATTCTGCAGTATCGAATAAGAAGGGACGTTTTATTGCACCTCAAAAGACAGTAACTATAACTCAATGTGATAGTCTTTGAAATCTCGATACCATGTCAACTCATAATAATAAAATCGCAAGTAACCAACCACCATAAGAGACCTAAGGAAAAGGAAATGTGACGTCCGTCTTTGAACCTAGAGGCAGAATAAAAAAACGAACAGCAAAGCATGGTATGTAATTTTTCGCCGTTAGCTTAAGGATACACCAGATCAATAATTCGACACTTTACACAGATGGACTTCCGCGCCTATCAATCATCCTCCTCCTCCTACATCTTAAACATCCCCCGGCTCTCCAGGATTTCCACCCGTGCACCCTGTGATAACAGTACCCGAAAGCAAATGGCAGGGAAGTGTAAAAACAAGAAAATGACAGGAGAGAAAGAGACGAGCGAGACGAGACTATGGAATAATTCCAAAACAAGGAACAAGACCATATCAGTGTGTCTAACATATTTCAGTCAAACACCGCAACAACCGTCGGTAACATAAACAAAAACAAAAGTGCTCTTTTCCCCTGAAACCACCACATGAGGGAATTCACCTCCAGGACCAGATCGCCGAATGACCATGATATAGTTTCCACTCAGAACGCCGTGACAAATGATGCCTGATTAAGTCTGACCCAAGATCGTGTGTGTAATGCCAGCCAGCCAACCCAAACCTTCTCGCAAGTCATTAATCTGCTCCAATTTCATCGCCCATCGGGAATGCTTCTGTAAAATTGAAGGCTGAGTTGTCACCATCTTGGTCGTGGAGGAACGAATCAAAGTCAAAGTCGTTCAGTACGTCCCCAGAGTTGAGAGGGTTGGCCAACTCCATGCCGCCGCCATCAAACTGCAGTCTTTGTTAGCGAGAACGAGTATCAACGTCAGGGTCACACATACCAATGGGCCAAAGCCGTCACCCATGGCCATCATCTGATTAGGGTCATGCTGAGGAGCGGGTGGTGCTGGAGGGGGAGCAGTCGTCGCGGCTACGG
The DNA here is from genome assembly GCA_013623715.1 of Fusarium verrucosum. NCBI lineage: Eukaryota > Fungi > Ascomycota > Sordariomycetes > Hypocreales > Nectriaceae > Fusarium > Fusarium verrucosum. The sequence goes on from JABFFJ010000053.1 coordinate 11,555, forward strand.
GGGCATTAGCAGCCGGGCCAGTTGTCGGTTGACCGTTCTGAACAGCGTTTCCGGCTTGGCCATTCTTGTTAAAGTTGGCTGCGTTGGCGTTTTGAATAGGCGTTGCAGGAGCGGGAGTGTCCTGTGGATCGGCGTTGTCGTTTGAAGGAGTTGCGCCAGCATTGTTGAGATTCTGGTTCGCCTTCTTGTTGGCAGCAGCGCGCTAGTAAACTTGTCAATACTTGTTACGACCGACCCACGAGTCAAACATACCTTGTCCTTGGCGGCCTTGGATTCCTTCTTCTTGGGGGCGGCCTTGTTGGTTTGGCTAGGAGTTGGAGGAGCAGCAGCCGCTTGTTGAGGGGATGCTGTCGTCCGGCTGTTGGTTCCATTTGCGCCGGCAGGTGGTGCCTGGGGAGGAGGCATTGACCGCTGTTGAGGAGTTCCCTGGATCTGGGGACTTTGTTGTTGCATCTGCTGAGGCACCATCTGCCCGTTAGGCCCTTGCTGCCATTGCTGGGGGTTGCCCTGAGGTCCTTGTCCTGGTTGGCCTTGCTGTTGTCGTGCGGCGGCCATCATCTGCTGTTGGTTCATCTGTCCGTTGAAAGGTTGGCCGGGGTGAGAGCTGGGTGGTCTCATATTGTTCATAGGAGGCTGGCCACCCATGTTGCCTTCCATTCCCTTGAAGAAGTGAGGTGCCATGTTGGGGTCCATCTGGTTGCCCATGAAGTTCATAGCCGGGTTGGGAGAGCCACGGGATTGGCCACCCTCGGGAACTGGTGAAGGGATTCCAGAGTTGTTCATCTGAGGTGTACCACGCTTCATCTGCTCAGCAGGGTTGGGCGAGGCACCTGGTCGCATAGCCTGAGGTGATGTGTCTGGGAACTGACCGTTGGGTCCAGGAGGACCACCAGGCTGTCCGGGCTGACCATCTCGGGGCATGCCGTTGCCGCCGACGGTGTCCTGCTCTTGGCGGGCCATCATGAGTCGCTTCTTGTTCTGCTGCTCTAGAAGCATTAGCTGCATTTGATAGTCTTGGAGGGCATGGTTGCTTCCCCCTCCGTTTTGGGGACCGCCTGGTCCCGGCCGGATGCCGCCTGGGCCTCCCATCTCGCCTGGGTTGTAGAACGCGTTTAGAGCGGTTCCATCAGGACCCTGGGCCATCATTGGGGATCCTTGGCCTTGAGGAACGGCATTGGGCATCTGCTTGCCTCCCATTTGAGTCCCATGGTGTTGCTGAAGATTCTGCGAGTATGTCGCGATCGACTTTTGTTGAGCGGCTGGCGGGGCGTTGGCAAAGTTTTGTAGTTGCTGAGGATGTAGCGAATGAGGGTTGATGCCGTTGGCAGTTAGCATTTGTTGAGCGGCGGCAGTGTTGGGACCTCCAGCCATCTGTTGGCCGGGCATGCCTTGACCAGGACGGCCATTGGGCATCATGGCACCGGGCTGGTTAGGGTTGAAGCCTGCGCCATCCATGCGCTGTCGCTTGGAAGGTGAGGGAGCGTTCTCCCCGGACGCTGGTGAAGAGGGTCTGTTTTGGCCATCCATACCGGACGGATCTCGCTGCATCTGGTTCTGTTTGGCCTGTTGTAGCATCATTTGAGGGCTGGATATCACGTTAGGCAAAGGGTTCACATGTACAGTGAGAAAAAAGAAGCTCACTTGTTTTGATTATTCGCCATGGCAGCGCGGGCAAGGTTGCCCTGCTTCATATTCATCATGCCGCCGTTCTGCATGTTGCGCATCATTTGGTATTGTTGTTGGGCCATGTCTGGTCGCATCTGGCGCAGAAGTTCCTGCTGTTGATTCTGCTTTAGCCGGGATTGCTGCTACATTGCCACCGAGGGTCAGCATTGGTCACCAGCCAAAGTGGTTACCAAATGTTAGGGGCGAGGCAGTCAATCTGACACCATCTTCCATAGACTGGGAGCGATGACAGGTTGAACGTGCTCTAGGTGGCAGTACGACAGAAAAAATGAAAGAAAGGCTTACCTGGGTGTGTTGGACATATTGGTTAATGGTATTGTTGCCGCTCTTGGCGCGCTGCGCGTAGTAAATGTCCCAAAAGACGGAGAACCACTCGTAGAGAAAAGAGGTGTCGGAGGCAGGCATGGGGAGCTTCGGGGGCGGCAAGTCTTCGGGGTGTTTGGAATCGATATCGTCTTTAGAGTCGGTGTCCATGGGATCGTCGCCAACGCCGTTGATGACATTGCCGTTCTCGTCGCGACGGCGGTTCGCGCCATCCTTGAGGACATTGACCTGTTGATCGCTGTTAAGGAGAGATCGGGCGCAATCGTACATTCCCATGCGGATAAAGTATTCGTAGATATATGTGTTGAGTACGCTGCGCTGGTTATTGTCGTTTGCCTGTTGACGAGACGCGGCGGCAGCAGCCGCAGCCGCCTGGGGGTTGACGGCGCCGTTGTTCATCATGGGCATGGGGGCACCTCCAACAGGACCACCCATGGGGTTCATGTTGGCCATGTTCACGTTTGGATTCATGGCCATGGCAGTTGAGAGATAACCGGAGAGGAGACGGGGATAGGCCTAGAGGCTCTGCTGCAGCGACAGCAGTCGGGGGCTCGTGTAGCCACGGGGGCGTGCCACCAGGCGGAGCAGCGCTGGATAGCGTCCCAACGTGGACGTGACAGGCAGTGAACCCAAAAGTCGCGAGCGAAGGGATCACCAGCGAAGGAGACGTGGACGCGGTCCAAGTTGCCAGGCGCGCGGTCGGGCGGGGGACGAGGATCGCGAGAACCACGAGACCAGGAGACGGGAGGCGAGCCCAAGCAAGTAGAGGAGGCAATTGGAGGATCGTGCGTGTCAGGCAGGCGTCGGCAATCGGCGGTAACGAATGTCGCAGGAATTCAAAAATGAATAAAGCGAAGCCGCGGTTGCAATGCGATACTACGCGATGCGATAGTCGACCGGAAGTCGATGTCGCGGTGATGAGTTGGAGATAAGAAGTATGGAGGATGAATATGGTGTGGTTGGTGTAGGTTGGATTTGGCGGAGTGTCGAGGTAACTGGGAGTGGAAAGTGGGCGCTGGGCTTGTGCTTTCCTGAGGTGATGGCCGCTGCCTCAGTTGCTCCAAGTGCAAAAAAACGAGTGCCTGGGGTTGGGCATCCGCCAGGGGTGGGAGGGTACTTGTGGTTATGCGGGCAGCAAGGGCAAAACACGGGTACCTTTGAGGATCCAACGGAACGCCCCCCAATATGAACTGGTACCTCTAAATTGTATGCGAGGAGCCAGCAGACGCAGGTATCGACAGCAAACGGAAAAGATCCAGACGCCAAACGGACGGGAACAGTGGAGGACGGGAGAGACCCAGTATAGATTCAGTAGCTCGAGTTGATTTGATCAACGCAGACTCTCTTGCGGTTGCCAAACGCGACAGGAGTTAGGTCGTCTGTTGGTGTTGTTTCAAAAGGAGGAGGCACTGGGCCGAGTTGAAGTGAGGTTTTGTTTGATGTAGGTAGGAGAAAAAGGTGTGAGTGAGAGCGAAAGGGAGCAAGACAGAGGTTGTGGGCGAAAAACGTGGTCGGTCCTTGGTTTGGGCGGTGGGAAGTCCAGTCACAGGGAACTCAGTTCAGTTGGAGGACAGGAAACTTTTTTTTTGATCCCTTCCATTCCCTCCCTGGAAAGGAACCTCGATGCATTTAATTGACGTATTAATAATTGTCTTTTCGATATTATGTGAATTCCATGTTTCCATTTGTTAGAAAAAAAATCTCCGGCTATTATAGCATTGTGATATAGCATTCTCCGCATCCTTCAAGTCGGTACCAACAGTGATGCGCCTCCCGATGGTTAGATGCATGCAATTTACAAGCCCGTACGACAGACCTTGCTCCAAAACGGTAACAGACAAATTACAAGGCTGGGCGTCTGTCAAAAGCTTAGGTAGACTGGGGGCAGATCCACCAAATGCCTTATCTCCTTGCAGCTAAAAAGAAATCGGGACCTACGGTCGATCATAAGAATGAATGCATATAAGCGAATCCGACCTGACATACGGAGTCAATTGCTAGGCTCGGCATTGATCAAGAACAGATTTCTACTCTAGAACTTGCTAACTTGGTCTCCGTGATGGTTCAAAGACATTCCACTTGGCCAAAACTACCGAGACTGGTTTGATACACATGCACAGACAGCTGCTAACCGGGGTTTTCAACCTGCCCTGTGAGGCTCGGTAAGCTCAGTATATCTCAGCACACTCAGCGGCCCAGACCGAAGCTCTAGTGGATGTTCTTCAGGGCACTCACAAAGATCAAAGGCCAAGGTCGCGTCACCCCACAAATTAGACCCTGATCTGAGGCGCGCGCCCTGGGGCTAGACGGTTAATTGGCGCGCTGCCCTGTCTTTAGCGCGTTGCACCATGATGCGTAAAGTTCAGACCAAGGTGCGTATTCTCTAGACCGACACTTGAAATGTCGCCAGTTTCGAGACCTGAGGCATGATGACCGACCCTTTTGCCTCAGGCACATGCGTCACCTTCACCTCACCTCTCATGCTGGTCTGAGCTTGTACCTCCACTAACAAATCCCGTGCAACTATCAATCGATCGTCAAGCATTTCGCGGGGATTTGACGTTATCAATCTACTAACACCTGCCTCTTATGGTACAGTAGCATGGAGCTTCAACTTACTTTCCATTACCCGGGGTTGAGATGATACGTAACATGAATTGTGTAATAGCTCGCCTACAAGAAATTCATCGCTCTGTGCGGTGTATCTGCGATAAGGTTGGTTGCTGGGTGATTGTCAATTATGGTTTATTGCGTGGAAACCAAGAGAAGCCATTCGTTTGAAGCTATTATCCATGATCGCTTCTTGTGCGAGAAAAGGGGTATCTTCTCCTTTATTTGTTACTTCGTATTTTTTTTGGTTTCATTTTCAAGAATAACCTTTTCAAGTTGAAACCAACAAACATCAGCATCATTGACTTGCAACCCATCCATACTACGTAGTGCGACTGCAAGCTGATTCTTCATAATGGTTCAGTTATCTATGGCTTGAACTTGATTAAATCGTGCGCTTCTAGTCTAGCACGTGGCTGACAGCTGTCCTCCGTAGGCATTTCCACGTGCCATGATCCCAAGCCAACTCTCGCAAGATGGATAAAATAGACTTGTCCTTGAGTTTGGTTTCCATACCAACTGTCCTGGTTGACGCAATATCGTCATGTATGTTATCGGTAATCCCGTAGAGCCGAACTCCCCCGAATATCTAGAACTCTTCCGATGCATTGGTCAAGTGTTTAAATCGTCGTCACATTCATAACCCCCCTCTTAGATCTCTCAGTCGTCCTCAGGTGGCAACTCGTCGTCGATGTATCGGATTAGCGAGACTCTCATCTCTGTGCTTTCGTTACCCCGCAAGACATCGCTGACAAAGTGAGCCTCAACTTGCATTTGCACCATTTCTAGTGCACCTCGCAGCACTCCGCATAGAATGTTGGAGTACCAAAGCTGGTCTTGAGCTCGGCCATCGTCGGGAAGCTCGACAAAGTCGGCCAAGGGGTTCTCTTCAAATACCAGCGAGAACTGGTCATTCTCGCTTGTCCAATTCATTACCTGGGGTGTGATATTGAGGAATATTTTGAACCCGACCTAATTCTCTTGTCAGCCGAGATCCATCATTGTGTAACGAATCTCCCTACCCGTGAAATCATCTCGGCTGTCTCGCGGAAGTTGGCGCATCGCTTCATGGTGTTGGACTTGGCCAGGTAGTCTTCGATAAGTCGCAGACCAATATTGTAGCCCATCTTGTCGAGCTGTTTGTTCACTTCGGCATAGTCGCTCTCGTAGTCCTTGCAGAGCTGTGCGACGATAGTTCCGTAAGTCAAAGTGACGAGCTCAGCGTTGACCTTGTCGATTCGGGTTCTAGTATTCTGTTAGAGGAACGTTGTGTCGATATCGAGAAGTTTGGCGCTTACTTCCAAATTCTGGGTATAGGTTAGTCTTTGCTCGATAGATATCATGACGAACATACTCCTCGCCTATGCGGGTCGCTTTGTTGGCAGCCATTGTCGCAGCCGTGGGGTAGAGGTGAGGGAGGGTCTATGGTAGAGCCCAAGGACGGGAATCGAGCTCTGCAGTCCTGTCGAGTGTTGCGCAAGGTGAAAAGAGCGTAGATATGGGATAGAACCTAATACCATACGCGGGCAGAACGATGTCGATGGAGCTTGAACCAGGGAGGTGAAGCAGTAGCGCCAACACCGCCTTGGAACGTCGGTGGACGGAGCGTTGAAGCACCGACATCAGGAATAATCTTCGGCCCGGCCACCAATCATTTGCTGTAGCTTGATTTGCTTTGCGTGAAGCCCACCACCATCGTCAAAAGTGAAGCAACAGGAAGCTCCAACCTCAATTGACAGCACTAGAATACGACAAAAGTTGGGCGCATTCACATAAATAGCGTCGCATATACTCATTTGTTTCTTTGATACCTTCTCAACTTCACCATGTCCGCCGAAAAACGTCCCGCCGACGGCGATCCCAGCTCCTCACAATCGCTCGTGAAGCGACAGAATGTCACTTCTTCTACAGGCGCCCTCGCGCGTCTGAACGCGTCAAGCAATGCGTTGGTGCAATCTGTATGGTTTGAAATGTATTGAAGGTGGAGAGCGTTGGGCTGACTTGTGTAGGCGCCGAGAACAAGCGGGCTACAATCTCCTGTGATGGAACTTTCAGGACACTCGGGCGAGATTTTTGCAGCCAAATTCGATCCTACAGGCAATCTGATTGCATCTGGTGGAATGGACAGATCTCTAAGTGAGCAGACAAGTATATGTCGCGTGCGGGATCGGACTGACTTCGATAGTGCTCTGGAGAACGTACGGCGATTGCGAAAACTACGGCATATTGAATGGTCACCGAGGTGCCATTTTGGACTTGCAATGGTCCCGCGACTCAGAAATCTTATACAGTGCATCGGCTGACATGCACCTTGCGAGCTGGGATTTGACATCAGGCACACGGATTCGCCGATATGTTGGACATGAGGAGGTCATCAACACTGTGGGAATCAGCAGACGAGGAGAGGAAATACTTGTCAGTGGTAGCGATGACTCGACTATTGGAATATGGGATCCTCGATCGAAGAATGCTGTCGATTACATCCAGACCGAATTCCCCATTACTGCTATTGCTGTGTCCGAGGCTGGCAACGAGATATATGCAGGCGGTATCGACAACGATATTCGAGTGTGGGACTTGAGAAAGAAGTCGGTGATCTATTCAATGTTGGGACATTCAGACACCATCACCTCGTTGAGGGTCTCACCAGATTCTCAATCACTTGTCTCGTACGCCATGGACTCGACTGTACGAACATGGGATATTCGACCTTTTGCACCTACAGAACGACACATCCGAACCTTTGATGGCGCGACAATGGGCGTGGAAAAGAACCTGCTTGGAGCGAGCTGGGACTCAGAAGGCAAGAGAATTGCTGCAGCATCGGGCGATGGAACAGTCATGGTCTGGTCAAGCGAAACAGGCAAGCTCGCATACAAGCTGCCCGGCCACAAGGGCACCGTCAACTGTGCCGAGTTCTCTCCAGGAAAGGAACCTATTCGTAAGTGTTTTACTGATCGTATTCGAGTCGGCGACTAACGAGATACAGTACTCTCGGCATCATCAGACCGCACAATGCTTCTTGGCGAGCTGAAATGAGTCAAATAAGCAACCCGATATTCCGATCTACTATCATCTGTACAGCTCCCTGATGATGCTGACATGCGCTCCTGTATCAGGGCTCATGGTTTCGCTAACCTTGCACTATTGAAGCCTGCTTACTGTTGAGGGCAACAAGGGAAGCCGATTGGTCCCAGTAAGGCTGAATAGTTCAGCCATCAAGATGACGCAGGGAGCTTGTGTAACTCTATCGCCAGGGGGCAACAATATTCAAACCGAGGGAGTTGGCGACGTCTAGAAGAGCGAATTACAGCATACATGTACTGTACAATTTCTGAACAACATTGGGAAGGGTGAAGAAGGCGTTCTGGGTTGTTTCAAAAAGATGAGACATAAGCCTGGGCATGCAAAGGTTCTTTTGAGGAAAAGTGCAAATATTGAATAATAGCAAAACCTCATGTTGCCCTTGAAGAAAGTCACATCAAACAGTCAAAACTTGAAAGATGAATCGTTATCTTGCAATGAAACATAATTTCTTAGTACATACAGTGTTATGTAGTATGGTTTGTAACGCACCCCTCAAACAGTAGCCAATTGTTTTGGATATAGTCAGAATAGTTGAGTTTCAGGTGCTGGATGCAACGCACCCTGGTTGGCTGTGAGGAGCTGCAAGAAAAATGAGGCATGCTTCAACCCGAGACGCGAGAGCCAGAGGATATGTAAGAAACTAGAACAATTGCCTAAGAATTAGAAGTTATTCACGCTTCTACTCCAATGGTTCTAGTCATTACGTAGGAGATTTAGCGACATCTCATCATGAGTTTAGGCTGTCTTGCCGTCTCTTGTTCCCAGCCGCATATCGACTAGTTATAAAGCTGGTTACCCCTGGATAGAGCTCAGGCTGGGCAGTTAATTTGTAGATCTCCACCGCCCACGTTTTTGCAGCACAGGGCATCCAATCCATCCTGCAGGTCCAATTTATCTGTGTAGCGAGTTAATTTCTCAGAGGCCAACCAGTGATGACTCGACAGCAGCAGCAACATGTTGTTCCGCAAACAGAAGCACGCTGTCTTGTTGCCCATCACACTCGCAAGGGTTGTCCACACGAGCTGATCTCTCCAAACAAGCCTCTATCCCTGGTGCGTTTGTCCCTTGGGAGCCCGTTCCTACGCTAGAGACAGGCTAGAATGTCATGACATGGGTCCGTTCCCTCAATCAAGGGGTCATAAAGGGATCCTCGTGTCAAGACAGCGATGTCTGATCGGGCAATCTGCCCATTCAAGAGTCCACTAGACAGCGTAATTAGATCATATCGAAGCTTGCTCTATCGACTCTACTCGTCCCCTCTTTTTATTCCTCTCTTGTCTCTCTTCGCCGTCTTCGTCGTTCCCTTTTGTTGCGTGCGTTTGTCTCGAGACAGGTTCTTGAACCCTTTTTTTTTGCTTATTGCCCGTCCTATTGCTCACCTACTAATAATGCCCGAGATGGTATAACAAAAACTCACTTCCATGTCGAGCCTGTAGTCCAGTCAGTCGTATGTTTTTTTGCATTGCGACCAAGTTAAAGGTTCACGATAGCCCCGTCTTAGTTGGCTTTACCTGAGTCGTGACCATCCAGTCTATCTATACTATCTATCTCAGTCCCCGCTGGGTCGAGAGTCAAGATGAACTTTGACCGTTCAGACATGGAGAGGCTTCGTGCTGATCTCATTCAACGATCACGTATGGAGCGAGATGCGAATGGAGGCGATGTTGACGTCGAAGCTGGACAGCGTCAACCAAGAATACCAGAGACTCGCTCGAGTCCGCCGCCCTTATCACGATTGTCGACCCGCGAAGAACCTGCTTCAATGACTGGACAATCTCGGCTCGCCGAAAACGAGAGCATCAAATCCCACGACTCCAATTCGAATCGACCTGCTGGTGCACGAAGAATTGCTCTCCCAGGCTTTCTACGGATATGGGGCCGTAACAACACGACAACACAACCAGACGATATTCGCGGAGCCACTGCTTCTCCTGCGCCGCTTCTACCCACGACTGAGCCCCGGTTGCCGACAAGACCAGAGCCTGCAGCTACAGCCTCAGAAGCGCATCGATTGCGACGCCAACGACGACAACGGAGCGACGCATTGGAGGCGCAACTTTCAGAGATACTTGGTGGACCACCTGTTACAAGACATCAAAGAAGACGGCAACACCATCAAGACGAACGTAATGCCCATCGATCGCGAAGAAGTCACCAACGGCATCCGAAATATTTCCTGGGTTGTATACCATGGGTTAAGTCAAGGCGTATGAGAGCACAAATCTTGAGGTGCATGACCTCAGGTTTGTTTTTCGTACTTCTCGTCACTATATGTAAGTCATGGCCCAATTGCGCTATATATACATATATGATATGAGATGCTAATAAATTCATCACAGACTTCTCCCTCACATTGACACACAAGGTCGCTAGCCGTGAGATGAACATCATGCTCATCCTTGTTGTTCTTTTCGCCGCTGCCTTTTTCTTCCACGCTCTTATCAGAATTTGCCTCTTGATAATAAAAGGGAATCGTGAAGCCGCTGAGCGGGCAAATCGACCTCCTCGATATCGCGGTCCACGATATGCTGTACCTACTGTTCCTATTCCTGTTGTTCTTGCGCGGGATGAAGAAGCCGTTGGCGTGGAAAGTGAAGCGACAAAGACACAACCCCCCGCCTACGGGCGTTGGCGTGAGACAGTGGTAAGTGAAGAATGCATTGACATTGGCATGTCATCGCTAACTTTTTGCAGCGAGTTGATCCAAATCGCCTATTTTGGCAGCGCAATGAGGCTGTGGATCTTGATCTAATAAGACCTACTACTCGATCTGGTCCTCGACCACCGTCGTACGCATCTGAGGATGGTATATCATATGTAGTTGAAGCACAGCCTCGATCAACAGCGCCAACTACCGAAGTACCTCTTCCTATACACCCATCAGAACGTGGACGAGTGGCTCGGGTATCGACCGAGTAAGAAGGTGCTGGTGAAGGAGTTTTCAGGCGACATAGCGGGAGGCATGCATTGTTTGTTTATACGAAAGCGAAGACATATTTGAACACCCAGAGCCTTTACAGAGGCATTGTTGAATTCGGCGTACATGAGTATCTGCGGTCTTGACATCACATATTAGCGAAGTTTTTACATACATAGGTACCTAGCCAGAAGCCCAAGGTGGGAGGATCTTGCAACAACGTTCCAGCGATGATACCAGATAGAAGAAGAAGCAATATCACAGACTTGTTCTCAGCCTAACTACTTAAGGGCCCAGTCGCGATGATGCTGTGCTCAACAAGTGAGTATGCACCTCTCAGCTCCGCGATCAGGCTATCTTTCTTTTTTTGAGCGGGGAGTAATTATCTTGCGGCGAGTCTCGGAAGAAATATCCCAGACGTGCAGTTGACATGGGGGTTTTGCCTCGACGATCACGCGGTTTTCGCCCCTGCGTACTGCATTGCATTGCACCTGAGTCTAATAAGATTCTGAACTTCGAATCAAAGAGACTTCAGCTTGGGAGCAAAGACTGTTTGAAGATGACATTTGAGTTGAACCGTCTCTGAACTCGGGCTGTGTGATAGGCTAGTTGAAGAATAAGGTTACTCGCGGTCATCACGTGAATATCTTGGTTAAAATAAATGCATTCTTGACGGGAACTTCCTTGCCAGGCATAATGCAATTCATGCGCCTCGATAGTGAACTCTTAATCTTTCAGGTTCGATTCATGAGCTTCCTATCGAGTAACATGTGAGAAGAAAAGACAGTCAATGATTGGGCTATTGATTGACCCCAGCCTATCGCGCTTGGAGGCGCGTGATTATATGTACAGTACAAGGTAGTAAGCGGATGAAAGAAGGGTGTAGGTACTGACTACTGTTGAGTTGGCAGGTTATCAGTGTTTCTCTTGTAGTGACTCTGAGTGACTCTTGAATCTATACCAGAATAACACTTAACTGCCTGCCTAAATGCCTTATTCAGAGATGAATAACTGTTCTATAACCTTCTTCTCTAGCTTCAGTTCAGGGTGTTTGTTCCATGCGCCGCTGAGCCGAGTGAGAGTAAGTGAGTGAGTGCCCCTCCCCACAATCCACATCCAATCCATCCACCCACCCACAATGATCAATCAAATCAAATCCAACCTACCATTCCACTCCATTCGACTCCCGTCGCTCGACTCGGTTGTTAGCTTGTCTTGTTTAGGTGTTAGTTAGGTAGTGTCAGTCTCGGGTCGGGGTCGTCCAGTCGTATGGTAAGGAAACGCAGGTAGTGCGGTCATTCGCTCCTTCTGTGTGTGCTCCCCTCAATTTGAAAATTTTTTAATCAAAAAATTATCTCCATTTCATTTTATTTCATACGGGAAACAAAGAACTCACTCACTCTGAATACTTCATTTGGTGTTGAAGTGCCCATTTTCGGTTTCTCGATACCTCATTTTGTTCATTACCAATCCCACCTATTGGATTAGTATTTTTTACCTTTTTCATTTCTCACATACCTACCCATCAAGCTCCCCTCCCGAACCATAAAGGTATGTTGTTTATTGTCGATTCGTCGCTGCATTTACATTGCGTTGTGTCTTGTTTTGTGCTGCCGCTGCTGCTGCGCTGGGCTGCCGTGTGCTTGCTGCCCCTCCATTGCGCAACAACGACGTCTTGATTCAACGCGCCTCGGCTGTCGCAAACATCGAATACTTTGACCCCTCGCACTCGAATTTATCAAATATTGGCATCGATATCGATTTTCTTTTCCGATTCGAATCTCGTTCCTCGCTCTCATATTCGCCGACCCAGGAAATCCCTCGTTTGATGGCTCAACCTTTCATCAACACGTTTACAAAACGTTTCCGTATTTGGCCCCCGTGTGCGACCCGAGATATCGGCAGAAGCTCCGTTATAACGGCCCGGGTCCGAACTATATTTTATTGCATGTCGCGATTTCTTCCAGAGTCGTGATGCTGGTGTTGCCCCTCGGCTTGACTCGAAGTGCGGGGTTTCGCGATCCGGATTTATCAATGCCCGTCATATGACAATTGGTAACAAGGACATGCCCGTCATCACTTATCGCGACCTTGGCCAATTATACGAATCGAGTCGAGGAATAGCGACAATGTCCGGCGACAATTGCGCAATGATAAAAGTCCATGTCGTTCAGAGACATTATTCCCGTCGATGCTTATTAGCCTGGTCTCCCTCTTCGCAAAGGGCACCTTCGACCTAACCAACAAAATTATGTCGCTCCGACGGACTAAGGACATGATGGACCATGTCGTTGCGATTAGACTGGCATTATATTGCCAATGGCCCATACTGGCGATCAGGCGACGACGAATCTATCCGCAGCGGCAGCTTCATAACGCACACTTCATTGTTCTCCCAAGAACCTCTTACTAACAAGGTTTCTTTAGACTATCTTCACAATGTCTTCTCTCTCTCGACGTGCTTGCTACAAGTGTGGCAATGTTGGCCACTACGCTGAGGTCTGCTCTTCTGCTGAGCGTCTCTGCTACAACTGCAAGCAGCCTGGTACGTGCCGCTTTGTCAATTCCATGAACCAGAGCTAATTCACAAAAGGTCACGAGTCCAACGGATGCCCTCTTCCCCGAACCACCGAGGCCAAGCAGTGCTACCACTGCCAGGGTCTTGGCCACGTTCAGGCTGACTGCCCTACCCTCCGCCTGAGCGGTACTGGCACCAGTGGCCGTTGCTACAACTGTGGCCAGCCCGGTCACCTTGCTGTATGTAAACCTTGATTCTTAAACCCGAGGCACAACTAACATAGAACAGCGCGCCTGCCCCAACCCTGTCGGCCCTGCTCTCGGCCGTGGTGCTCCCATGGGCCGTGGCGGTTTCCCCGGTGGCTACGGCCGTGGTGGTTTCGCTGGTGGCCCTCGTCCTGCCACTTGCTACAAGTGTGGTGGCCCCAACCACTTTGCTCGTGATTGCCAGGCTCAGGCTATGAAGTGCTATGCTTGCGGCAAGCTCGGACACATCTCCCGAGACTGCACCGCTCCCAACGGTGGCCCTCTTAACACTGCTGGCAAGACCTGCTACCAGTGCGGTGAGGCTGGACACATCTCTCGCGACTGCCCCCAGAAGAATGCCCCTGGTGTCGGTGAGATCCCTCCTGAGGTCGATATTGGCAACGTCCCTGCTCCCCCGGTTGCTTCTATTGCTCCCGTGGCTTAAACAGGACACCGAGGATAGCTGTTGGGAGCCTCATATGGCATATAGCCCAACAGCGGCCGCCCAGGACCGATGGCTCTTGAGGCTTTAGGCTGGGATGGCCACCAGTTTTGCTTTTCAACCGTTCTTCTTTTTTGATGCCGACACGTGAACATATCACCACATCGTTACCCTCAGATTATTTCATTGTTCCGGTTCTTGTTTGTTTTGATCCGAAGCATGCATTTGCCAGCATCCTTTGTCTGGCCTTGTCTTGCACGGCATTTTTGGGTCCGTCTGATATCATCTTTGAAGCTCCTTCTTAGCCTTCACTTGGGGTGCTCGGATTGTCCATGCGGTTATACATATATAGTTGAAGCAACACTCTTGCTGTCACACCCCGCAAAGAAATGCCAGCGCCTGGCAGGAAAAGACATCTACCAACGAATTTCCTTTTTTTCCAACATTCACCTAGACTTGTTTGCATGGATCCTTGGTTACTAGGGGGTCTCTGGACGGTTTCTCCGTATCTGGCACCTTTCCTCAGACACAACTTTGGATCATTCACCCAAGGACTACTACTACGATTTAAACGACAGACGCTGTCACGTGGCTCTTAACGACTTTCGAAAATTCTACGGCACCCTGCGAAGGATATACCCCGCGAGGCGATGTGTTGGTTGTTGAGCTTGGAAAAGAAAAGCACAGAGACTCAGGCTTTGGTCAATGAAGAAGTCCCCGCTAGGAAGCGGGTGAGACCAAACCTCGGGAGAGCTTATGTTGTCGCCCGGCGGCAGAAAAAACCAGTGGACGCGTGCGTGAGAGTGGTGGGCTGAAGGCCAGATTGATCGATGATCATAGGGGATAAGATGCTGTTTCTTGTGGACGACAGATTACCTGATTGCCATGATGCGAGAAGGGATTTATCTGTTTGATGCGGAGGATGGCGTCCTACAGAACGGCAGACAAACACAGACAAGTAACACAGTTTCTAAGGACAGAATCCTCTGAAACTTTGAGGTTATTCTTGCCTTAGTAGATGGCTGCGTTGGTTGTGCTTGTTGTTTTGGCGTGGCTGGTGGATGAGGAGGGAGACTGCAGTGGTGGTTAGTGACAGACGCGCAAGATGCAGTGAAGAGTTGTAAATGATTTGATACGCACCCATAACCCCAAAGTGAAGCGAAGTGGCATCAGAGAAGCAAGACGTGTGGCGAGATGTGTTGACGTTTTGAGATCTGTATTGTATGAGTATGACGACTGGCGTTTATTCTGGCAGTGAGTGCCTTGTATTGGTTGGTACATGGGACAAGAGCATAATGTCTCGCTCGGCGTTTGGGATTATCATTATGGACGGTACGCAAGTAGGAATAGCTCAGTAACTGAGCCTGCCAGAGTTTGGACATTGAGCAGGTTGTTATCATTGAACTATACAGCGGCAAAAAGCATGGGATGAATCATGATATATTATGCCCAGAGGTAAAAAGCATGGGGATTTCAGGTAATTTAAGTTTATGTAGTTTACGACAGAAATGATCAGAAACTTCAGTCATCTTGGGATGGCTGAGAGCAAGCTATCCTAGACCCTGGCATAAAAGCAATTTCTAATAATGAGGCTAAATTAACTGAAGTTCGAAACCTCTTCTCTAATGTTCATTATCTCTTACCTAAAGTTAGACATCTCAGTGTCTTGTCACTTGAGTACTGCGGTATTCGGTTGCTCTCAACACTTGCGTTCAGTTCTATGAAATGTATGTGCCCTTACCAATAGTTACCCAGTTACTCTTTAAACCAAGAATCTGGTTTCCGCATAAAATCATGATCCTTTTCTATCAAGCAATCTCAATCTAGTATTGGCAAATACCACCAATCTCGTCATCCATGGTCCATGATCCAGCAAGACCTTTGATCTCGACATCTTCCGTCAAACTCACATTATCCGGGAGTGTCTTGCCAAGGAAGAAGTCATTCTTGCCCTCTGTCTGCATCTTCCTCTTCATAAATCGCCTGGTCCACTCCTCAACCGCTGGCTCTCCCGTCTCGTCTCTCGCCTGCTTCAAGAAGGGAATCAGTGCGGTGCCGCCTGTACCCTTCTGGTTCTCCCTGTTCTTTCGCGACGCGACAGCAAGGTTGAGCTTGTTTCGGGTGACTTCGGGGCTTCTTGAGCGACTGCGGGCGCGGACTTGCTTGGAGGGGTTGATGATGTATCGGGTGACGATGGCGATGTGCTTATCGCGGAATGCACTCAGCATGGCGAGACAGGCGTCGTAGGCAAGACATAGTTGCTTATCTGAGTGGTGCTCTTCGACATACTCGCGGATGTTGGCGACGTTGGTTACGGCGTTGAGGAATCGTGCGTGAGGACCGGGCATGTAACGTCTCATCTCCATGATGAAGTTGTGTCGGTTTGTAGCACGGCCACGATCGCTGTCAGAAGATGGATCACGAGGCTCGCCTGTAGGGCGGTGCTCGATCCCGAGGATGATATCAAAGAATTGAATCAAGCTGCTCTGAGCGTTGCTGCCGCCGCTGTATTGTCGATATGTCTCATCGCCAGAGCCATCTTCATAAATGACACCATGGGGCAGGCCAGCCTCCGCCATGTTCTTGCTTCCAGCAAGAAAGGGTCGAATCCGATGATAGAAGATGGTGGGATCGCAGCTCTCGTGCATCCTCTGAAGAATATTTGTAAGATCCGTTAGTCGCTCTGCGAAAGTGCGCAGACAGCGAATTACAGCAGCCGAGTCACCATGGCGGGCAGCAGCAACAGCCGTCAGCATCAAAGGAATGATGGGGGCGCCGCGAGCCTCAATGGCAACTGATACAAGATAAAACCATGATTCATCGAGAGCTCCGGTATATGTGTTGAGGGTGGCGAGATTCTCAAGGTTGTCAATGTCCTCGTCAACGAAGAGGGGTTTAAAGTTCCAGAGACAGACGGCAGCATAGTTGGCGACGGGCGGTACTTCTAGGTGTTCCGAGATCTGCAGCAACGGAACTGAGATGGATGCCGGGAGTCTGTCTGATGGTGAATCACCTCCCCAGATATATCCATGGGCCATGAAGCCTAGTAGCGAATAGGCACGTCGCCACTCGGCGTCATGTTCGAGGCCGATGGTTGAGAGAACTGGTAGTCTATCGACAACTCCTCGCAACCTGCGACTGAGAATAAGGGCCTGTAGGTTGGCGGCTATGGCCTCCCACTTGTTGTAATAGGGATCCGGTAGACGAGTCAAAGGTAGAGTATCAGGAAGAAAGCCATGAGTAGGAGAGATGCCATACTCGGCCAGGACAGGAATCGAGGGAAGCATTTTGAGTGAATTTTTCACTTCTCTCTTTTTCACATAGAGTTTTTGAGTTTATGAAAGAGGAGAAGTTACAGGACGAAACACAGGATCAGACGATTCGAAGAGATGCCGTTCTCCGGGAACCGGAGCGGAAGAGTGGGGCCGGTTCGGGAGAATCACAAGAACAAGAACAAGAACAACGGCGCTTTGGAAACTCTGGGGTAGGAAAACTAAGGTCGGTAGTTGAGAGAAGAATGGAGATGATGGAGAAAGAAAGAATAACTGACGAAAAGAAACGAAGGCTGGGGAGCTCATAAATGACTCTTCTTCCTATGTTTTCTCGTGCTAGTTAGTTTTGCGGCGAAACGGTGCAGCGGAGAGCATGATTGGCTGATTCGGGTGAGTGGACAGTTGAGACCAGAAAGAAAAACGGAACCCTGAGAGGACGCCACATTCACGCAGGAAAGGTATATATCCATGTTTTGTTATTAGCGTGCGGGATATGTTGATTAGAAATGCTAAAGACGTTGCGGGACGTTCGGCTTGTCCAGGAGTTGAGGCGGTTGAGTGTGTGTTGAGATTTGTAATTCGTATGTCATAATATGAGTCTGTTTGAGGTTTGTTTTATGATGGTTGGGATAGAGTTAGGAGTTGACGTAGTTTGCATCTTGTGACAGGAGGTGTTGTAAAGTTGGAGAAAAGACTCTGAATGGTCAATATGTTACTTACCCTACAGAGAAATGTGTTGACGTTATTCCCGACGTGAAGGAGATCAATTAGTTGAATTTGAACAACAACTGGCTTTGCTGGTTATTGGACTACTAACAGCGATAGTATTTCTTCTTTAGTTATGTTTGAAAACTGTTGGTGGAAAAGGGATCTGTAGATGGCTTGAGCTTCCGAAACTTAAACAGTTTCTCGTCGAGGTTGTTCATATGATACGATACAATTGACATTGGATCTGCACTCGAGCCCGGACCAACAAGTTTATTACTAGACAACTTGAATATAATTAAAGCAAAATAATTTACATTCAATATCAAGGAACAAGTATTAAAAATCCTCTCACTTACAACTCTAACTATCATCAACTTCGATATTGCTTCAGTTGACCCCCACCCCCACTATCCGCGGCTCGGGTCGATTTTAGGAAGGTCCACGGTACGTACTCAATTACGTCGACTGCATCCAACTCAAGACTGTTGGACGCACAAACCACCAACAACCAAGCTACGACGACTTCATATGTGAATAACTTCCTCTTCTGTTTATATCCCAGTGCAAGCCCTCTATAGCTGGGTCAGAAACACGATGCCCGTCCAGCAGCATGTGCTGAACTGGCTCTACAGCGTCCTCACCAGCGTGTGTATCTCCCCTGTTCCCCGCTCGCGACTCGCTGCCAAGTTCAAGAGCTGACCTTGACGCGCTGGACAGGAATATCACGATGTAAACCGTGCCTACAACGATGTTGCGCAGGCCCTCGATCGATTCCCCTCGCTATCGCCTCGGACCGATGTGCACAGTATGTCTGACCACTCTTCGCTAGAGCTACTAGAGCTATCACCACCAGCTTGCGCTTTTGCCCTCTGCCTGTCGCACTCGGATATTGACCTCACCAGCCTTCTCAAACGGCGCCAATGCCCTACTACTCCATCTCTCAGGGACTCTCCCTGTCAACTTTCGCGGAACGACGTACCGTTTCCCCATTTCGATATGGGTGCCACACGCATACCCACGAGAACCACCCATGATATACGTTGTACCGACTGAGACCATGATGATTCGACCAGGACAACATATTGATCCGCAGGGTCTCGTATATCATCCGTACCTAGTGGGATGGGCTGAATTCTGGGATGTGCGTTGTTCCCAAGCCACAACTGTCCTATTGTGTGCAAGCTGACGAGCTGGGCAGAAATCCAACCTTCGGGACTTCCTCAACATCCTGACCGATATATTCGCAAAGGAACCTCCAGTAGTGGCTCGGCAGCAGCAGCAGCAACAAGCCCGACCACCTCCTGCTCAAGCTAACCCAACACCTCCTCCCGTCCCGCCTCTGCCTCCTGGTATGGGATCAACATCGCGGCCAGCAACACAGGAACCGCAGCCTTCAGAGGAGCCACGCCCTCCTCCACCACCTCCAAAGGGTCCTCAGAGTGCATCTCCTGCGCAACCACAGTCTCGTAACGAACCGCCATTACCTCCTATCCCGGGACGCTCTCCAGCGCAGTCACGCTACGACAAAGCACCTCCCCTGCCACCTCAAGTCGGGAGTCCAGCACATGATCCGAGATGGCCTCAACCTCAGGAACAGTATTCGACTCGTCATATGCCGCCTGCTGAGCTGCCAATGTCCGCGCAACCCCGATACATGAACGACACCCAGTCATTTGCGCCTCAATCACAGCAACAATGGCAAATGCCACCACAGCATCAACAATATCAGCAACCTCCCCAATCCCTGGCATGGGCGGCTCAAGCTGCTCCACCACCACAAAGCCCAGCGAAACCGCCGCCTCCGCCTGATCTACTTGATGAGCCTTTAGAGCTAGCCTTGCCAAATACTACGGTAGCGGCTCCTCCTATCCCGCCCAATCCCGAAAAGGATGCGTTGTTGCGACAGTTAGCTCAGACACTGTATTCCATCAGGATGCGTAGCAGGCAGCAGAACGAATCAAGCATGGTTGGCCTGCAAGCACAAAGAACGGCCATGCTGTCAGCAATACCTGCATTTCAAGCAGAAGGTGGGCAACTAACACAGCTGTCGAATGTCTTGTCGTCAAACTCTAATATATTACACGATGCTCTTCACAAAGCCGATGGGGTGATCGAAGGATCCAAGAGCCACCCTGTGCCGGATGTTGATGAGCTGCTTGTAGCTCCTACGGTGGTCGCAAACCAGCTGTACACATTAGTGGCAGAAGAGAGAGCTTTAGGTGACGCCATATTCATGCTTGGTCGGGCTGTCGAGCGCGGCCGCATCACGCCGGCAGTATTCGCCAAAATGACAAGATCCTTGGCCAGAGAATGGTATTTGAAAAAAGCACTGGTGCGGAAGATTGGGCAAGGAATGGGTCTGGCCTCATGACGGGATGCGATACGAGACGTGGATTGATGCAGCTCGCTCCCTTGCCAAGCGGGGTTTGGTATTGTTCTTGCAACTCCAGGATTGTCATCGTGCATCAAGAAGTGCCAGGCACCGGCCGAAGTACGGCGAAGAAGAAGCAGATCACAACATACTTTGTTTGAAGCAAAGGCAAAACGATGAGGTCGACCGACTAGCTGGATGCGCCTGAAGTCTATCTTGCGATTTGAAGCCATCGACACGGCGTATAGATCCCGATATGGTTGAAACAGGCAGACGGTCTAATAGATCGAGACCAAAGCGGATAGCCCCTTGATATCAAATACCTGCATCACTTAAGGACGGCAGATTTCGTGCACGGAGTCAGGAACCGGAAAAAGAAACGAATCGGCGCTTGATCAGCCATGGCCGTTACGCCATTGGAGGCTCTGGGCCTGTCAAGATATGCACGGATCGATCTCTGAGCAGCAATCAAGCTGAAGGAGTCTAGCGGCCAAAGAACAATACTAAGCCTCAAACGCCACATACTGCGAGAACAATACTAAGGCCAACTGCACCCCACCAACCTTGGCATTCTTAGTTGATGTGATATCTCTTTGAATACATCTATTCCTGACTTACTCACATTCTTCCTACCGCTGACAATATCTAATATCCTGACTAGCTGAGTGTTTGTCTTCAAGACCGTTCTCGCCTGTACTGTACTAATCTTGGCTTTTTTTGTGATTCGTCAACCATGTTGCCACTTTCTCGTCTCTTCAACCTCTACCCGCCACAGCTTGTTTTACATGACAACCTTCTCACTCTCACTCACGATCTCGTCTCTTTTCCCATATATATCTTGAGCTCAGACCTCTCAAATCTCCGTTCACTGCAGCTCCCTTGAAACTATCTTTCTTTGCCACGTTGAGATCGGCATACTATCTCTACCAACAGCAACCAAGAACATATCCTTCTAACACTACCTCTTCAACTATCGTCAGACACAATGTCAGACTTCGACCCGTTTACCCAGAACGTCACGTTCTTAGCAGCAGATGGCAACACGACAATCAACGTCCCTATGACCTTCATTGATCAAGTTCGCAGCACAATGGTCAAGAATACCATCAACTATGCGGTGCAACTGGGCGCCTGTCTCATCATGTTGGTTATTCTGCTCGTCATGGTCCCGCCAGCCAAGTTCCGAAGACCCTTCAACGCTCTCCAGCTCATCAGTCTGGTTATCTGCTCGTGCCGAATGGTACTCCTCTGCATCTTCAACATCTCCAAGTTTGTCGACTTTTACCCCTTCTATTCCGGTGACTACAGCCATATTCCACGCAGTGCCTATGCCCCTGCCATCGCCGGAAACACCATGTCGCTCTTGCTTGTCATTGCCATCGAGTCAATGCTTATGAGCCAGGCCTGGACTATGGTCAAGCTCTGGCCCAAGGTGTGGAAGTGGACCATTGCAGGCATTTCGCTTCTCGTCTCTCTCCTGACCATTGGTGTTCGACTTGCCTACACCGTCATTCAATGCCAGGCAGTCCTCAATTTGACTATCGCGTGGGACATGATCTGGTTGATCAAGTGGATGATCAGCATGAACGTCACTTCCATTACCTGGTGGTGCGCCATCTTCAACATCAAACTGATCTGGCATCTCATCTCCAACCATGGCATCCTGCCTTCTTACAAGTCACTCACCCCAATGGAGGTGCTCATCATGACCAACGGTGTTCTGATGTTTATTCCTGGTTCGTACTTGACCAACCCCTCAAAGAACATACAAATCTAACCTACCGCAGTCATCTTCTCCTCTATGGAATTCGCCCATTTCACCGACTTTGAATCAGCATCCATGACTCTCACCTCAGTCGCCGTCATCCTCCCCCTCGGCACCCTGGCAGCCCAGCGCGTCGCAACCAGCAACGCCATCACCGCCCACTCCTCCGGTGCTTCATCCGGCCGCTACGGCGCCAGCGGACCCAGCTCCTTCACGGGCTACAAGGCACCCAGCTTCAGCACCAAGAGCAGCGGCGCCACCGACAGACCCCATGTCTCTGTGTACGCCCGCTGCGAGGCCGGTACATCGTCTCGCGACCACATCAACCCCCATGATGTCGAGCTCGGCAAGATTGACAATGATGATGATCACCACGTCCGCATCGAGAGAGCCTTCATTCAACGTGAGGAGCGACTCTAGCCTCCCCGTACCCCCTTTTTCTTTTCAAAATTCGCATTTTGGAGATATTGCACATTCATGTTTTGAGCCAAAACAAAATCTAGCGCGGCGTATCGGCAGCTCAAGTTGCTTTCCATTTCCTGTTTTTCACAAGCGAATCGCCTTCATACCCCCATCAGGCCGTTGATGCTCGAGATATCTCGCATCTTACTTTCTTTCCTTCGTCTATAGTACTTCTTTTACGCGGATGGCTTTTAATCAAGGATCAAACAATCCAGGCGTTGCTTTTCTTCTAGTCAAAAGATACCTAGCCAAGCGCTCGGGCGCACAATAGCGATGAATACATTCAGATCGTCAACCTTGGTTGTGTCTACTGTGATGTCCAATGTAAAACTTTGAAGTGATGTTTCGTCAGCAGCCAGATTAGACAGTCAGAATGTGATATAAGTGATTGACACTATATACTGTATAACAGCTGCCATCCAAGCTCGAGTCACACCAAGATAACGTACCCAAGCCTACTCCTCCGTCTTGGACCTTGTGTGATGAGGCATTTATCTACTCACTACGACCAGCCGACAATTTCCTGACCTTGTCCTTGCACAAACTCACCAGTCGCCTCAGCTCGTTCGCACGCACCGGTCTGGGCTGCTCTAATTCGCAGCCTACCCTCGAGATAAATGTGTTGTGTGCAGGTGCGTTTTGACGATTATCCTCTAGAAGCTCGATGAGTTCAAGTTCCTTTTCGATGTCGGGAAGGGAAAACCGGTTTGCAGTTCGGGAGAAGGCGTACTTGGTGTGAGAGAATCGCCTTTGAGGTTCTGCGAACAAAGGAGGCGGCGCTACACTAAACCCAGCCTCCCCATCGACGTTGAATCCTGTTTGGACGATAGAGGTTCGAGGGAGAGACAAAGGCTTTTCCAAAACGAGAGGCGAGATGATTTCGTTAGTGAGGAAAGTTTGCCCGAGAACAGGCTGCTCAGGAATTGCATCAACCGTGTGAGGGGACAGTGGTTCCCCGGTAGCAGATGCGACACCCTGATCGCCTTGCACCACTGTACCATCATCATCAGAGTCCCTAAGTTGGGAGTTGCCGATGTCTCTCGAACTTGTTGTGCTCCATTCCGAGGGTATTCTTCGACAGGATGTAGATATTCGTCTTAAAGTACCTTTGAAGGTTCTTAAAGGACCAATAACAGGATCCTTTCTCTTGGGCTTGAAACAATATTGTTTTTCTTCGCCAACTGGGCGAGGAGAGACAAAAAGGGGAGCCTCACGATCTAGTGACTCAAAAAGATGGATTTTCTGCTTCAGAGGTGAGATGTGCTTCTCCGTGTTACGCCGACCAACCGGAGTTTGCGGCCTATCCAAAGCAGCCTGGCTCCGACGAGGAGCATAGCTTTTAGATCTGAGGATTGGTGTGTTCAATATGTCTGACCCCGATGAGTCAGAATATCTCAGAAGAGGACGTCTCGAAGGCGATTCGGACTCCCCGGTCTTGGCAAGAATCGATTCACGATGCTTTGCTTCAAGAGGATTGGTGAGTGGTGAATATTCCTTTGGCTGATCAAACTTCTTTCGGAGATTGGAAATCCTGGAGCGTGGCAGCTTTGAACGACTCGAGGTCCCTTCCGCAAAATTGAAAAAGACTAGGCCGCTGGTGCTGTTAGGAGCTTGGCTAGTAGTATCATGGGATCCACGAGATTTGTTTCGACGGCTTGAACTTCCCGCAGACACTGTGTTTGACAATGAAGATGCTATCTTGCGAGCATTCCGTACCCAACCATGACGTCGAGTCTCTTCAACCGATACACTGTGTTTTTCGACAAAATCATCATCAGGGACATGATCAATATCAACTTGACTTGTAGATGCCGCCTGGACTGAATGTGGTGTCCTTTCAGTGTACT
The DNA here is from genome assembly GCA_013623715.1 of Fusarium verrucosum. Lineage (NCBI taxonomy): Eukaryota > Fungi > Ascomycota > Sordariomycetes > Hypocreales > Nectriaceae > Fusarium > Fusarium verrucosum. The sequence goes on from JABFFJ010000053.1 coordinate 35,809, forward strand.
GAGATTTTATATAGCTTGGGCTTGCATCGGGTGCATTCATCATGAGGCTACTGCGTTTGAAAGAAGCCCAAGAGTCGTCTGGTCGATTTAGAGGGGACCGCCATGTGCCGAAGGGATCATCAGAAGCCAGGAGTGTCCGAGGCGAAGGGACAGCTCGGGATGTTGAGGAGAACGTATTGAAAGCAGACTTTTGAGTGTCACTGGATGGACCTTGCAGGATAGCAGCATATTCTGTTTGTAGTTCTGCGGTAGAACGTTTTGTCTTGATGGATTGCCAACTTTTGGAATGAGCCAATCTGCAATGTGGACGAGGGATTGATGTACGGGGAGGAGTCAAGTCTTCTAAAGACCAGTCAATAGTTTCTTCAGAAGAACAGAGCAGCCGAACACTTACGCCCCTGTTGGCTTGCCGTCTCAAATATTATTCTCCTTTCCGCAACAGATTTATGTCTCGACCTTGAATCCGTGTTACTACTTGAGATAACAGGCGATTGGGCTCCGAAGGGCTGGGTTCGGCGCGGGCGAGTTCCATGGTTTGAATTATTGAAACGATTGGATGAAACATGGCTGGAACCAGTTGATTCTCTTTCCCGTGTCTTTGTTGATATTTGGGACGAGCGCTTCGAGGCACTCGATGAAGTTTGCTCAATGGTTGAGGTGACATTGATGCCAGAGAGGGGCTTGCGTTTGGATGAAGCATGATGCGAGTTGCCAACCGAAGATACCGCATCAAGAACTTCGAACTTGGAGAGAAGTTGTGCGAATTTGCTGGTTTTCAAGCTGCGAGTATCTGAGCTTTCAGACAGAATCTTGCGTGGTGAGGTTCTCGTAGAAGACGGGAGCGAGGTCATGTCGGCGGTCTCCAAGCTGAAGATGCAATACTACCTACTCCAGATATGAAGAGAACGTTCCAAATGTCGATGCCGTCAAAGTCTGTTCAAAAGATGAGGATGAAATATGCCTGTGACAACATTGTAGAAGCAATAGTCGTTATCAGCGTGACAGTTGGGCAGATACCAGAAGATCATTGTTGGAAGAAGGAAGGAGCACCCAATTGCTGATATGGGATTCAACCGGGAAGGCGCAATGCTAAACATCAGATACTCGCTGTTTACAGGTGAGTAGAGCCCAAAAAAGCAATATTTTGGTACAGGTTGGGCCAGCCATGAGGGAAAAAAGAAGTAGGGGAGACGTCTTATCATATTCAACCCCAGCCGTAGCGGCCATGTTGATTTCTATACAGCCCGTATCATAATGCCCGTGCCAGGCAACAGGCTAACCTTGAAATCCCATCGTGTCTAAACGTACACTGACTCCAGCTAATGTACAAGTATGTATGTGTTTCGATTAATAGTACATGAGGGACAGAGCCCTTTCTCATGACTGATATCCTCTTCTCCTCAATCCTTTGTCGCGTATCGTTGCGGCATCATTTACTGGCTGTCGAGGAATCAGTTCATCGTTCGTCGAAGCTAAGCGTAGGATCAACTTACGGAGGCAGAAGGATCTCGCCCCAAGAGCTAGACAGGAATGCCACAGTAGCCTATTCACTTCATCAGTCCCAATAGATCTTCCATATAAGAGTCCAAGACCAAACATACACCAAAGAGAGCAATGCTTCGGACAACAGCGGCATTGTCGGGAGAGGTGAGAGCGTCATAGGTGGAGCCGAGAATACCCTTGGGGGCACGGCGAGAGCGAGGGTCAACCGCGATGCGCTTGGGAGCCATTGTGATTATATGATTGGTTATTTGGGATTTAGAGAATCGAGGGAGCTCTACGGTCGGAGAATGAGCGGGCGCGTGGTGGTTGTTGAAGTGGTCGTCGAACTGGAGGGAAATTTTCGGATACAGCTCAACTGAAGCTTTTCCACTGATAGCGCGCGATAGCGGCTAAGGTCACATGATACGCGCTTAAGAGACGCAAACTTAAACATGGTAAAGAATTTACAGTAAAACTCCTTAAACAGCTATAAATTAAAAAGAGTTTCCCTGAAATGGTTATTTTATTTTAAATGCCACCGATCTCAAGAGTATTTGTGTCCAATAGCCATATGCCCATAGCAAAGTGAGCTTTTTTGGAGCCCATCTGGCTGGGGAGCAGAGTACGTACCGATTCCTTCTTACCCCACCATGACTGAGTATCGCCAACACCTTCGTCATCTTTGGCCTATCTCGATTGTCAATAATACCAACATCTTTATAAGCGCATAACTACAAAGCCCTCGCTCAGGTGATTTTTACAACTCTTTTGACCTTTCAACTTTAAAGCCTACAATCCAGAAATTTAAAAGTCGCTTTACATTATCAAGAGTGAATACAGCAACGGCCTCCCTCAGCTCTCTAACTCCTCGTTTTACTCACAAGACATATCTTTTCACGCAAACGACACACACCAAATAAAATGGAATCCTCAGGCCCAGGTGGTTTTCTCCCAGAATTTGGCGGTCTTCCATCACCCGCCCCCTCTTCAGCTTCATCATTCGCAAACATCCTTGGTCTTCCTACGCCAAGAAGCAAGGCGCTGAAGCCAAACTCCAGCAAAGATTTCATGGTGCGAACATATGCCGAAGAACAACTTCTGCTAGTCACACGACGCTACGTCAAAAAGTTTGGCAACTCAGAGCCTGGCGACACAGTGGTGGGATACAATAGATTTGGTGAAGTGTGTCGCGATCTGGATAGCATCATCAATGTTTTGTGGAAGTCAGGCACTCGTAAGTCACCCAAATTTACGCGTTATAAAACTGAGACTAACATACCTGCAGCAACACTCCAAATACCCTTTTTATTACGTCTTACCAGTGACTTTACGCGATACGTTCGCTCATTCCCCCCAGCACCCAAGGCATCTTTCGTGGTACTGCGCAAACTGGATCACTGCTTCGCAAGTCTTCTTTCAGGGCAAGATGTCGAAACTCAAGAGACATTACCGGGCTTTGAGAACGGACTGCGCGGCGGCATGACGACAACAGAAATGATCCGGTGTCGAAGCCTAGTTGGTCAATGTCGCGTCTTGATGGTCGAAGTAATGAGAGATCCAGCCGAGGACGAAGAAGACGACGACGCAGAGGCAGAGACCGACACGGAGACCGAAATGGAAGGGCCTGGAATTACGGGATGGGGAAGTGTGGAGGACGAAGACGAAATGATGATGCAGCTTGACGCGGCGCGTGTCTTTGAGAAGACGATTGTGCAGCTCAATGAGAGGCTTGGTGATCTCGAACCACTGCAAATGTCTGCTGATTGAAGTGTTCCAAATACAGAATCACTATCATTATATTTCAGCAGTTCAGTTACCATGTCTGTGAGCTGACTAGTTTCAGGAGGGGCCAATGCAACACAGGTGAAAGCACCGCTTAAGAGAACCGAGATGGGAGCATTGATCAAGGGTACTTGGCAGCAGGACCAAGCCGCTGGATCATGTTTCGTCCATACGAGAGAAACAGGCTCTCATTGTGGAATATGGGGATCTTGGCATTCGATAAAGTGCGCAGGGGAGTGGAATGTTAATGTCATGGATGGTGGATAATTCAGGGGATGAGGATCTCATGATGGCAGTTACCCTAAACCAAGGATAAAAAGTGGTATGAACCTTATCGACTTGGTCAGTTATGTTGGATGACTTGCTTTACTATTAACATCGATAAACATGAATGAAAATCAGCTGAGAGCTTATCCAGCACAAATACGCGACAACTTAGCTATGTTGCTTGACATGGTTGAGCTGTGATGCGATGCAAATTGCGGCTGCGGTTGGCGTCGCCTGTGCGTCTGTCAAGTCCTGAAACACAAGCTGTCGGAAATTTAATCAACTGGCTAAATTACGAGAGAAAGATAACAAAACCCCACCTAAACTCTCCAACACGTATTTGACTTTCCAAATCGTAGATCATCTCAATGACTAACAGCAGTGGAAACTCTATCTAATTATATCGCAGGGGTAAGGTTCAACTACAAATTCAACTGATGGTTTAGTCTCGAGAACATCAGACAACTGATCAAAAAGAAAGAGTGAAAAAAGGGTGAAAAAAATAAAATAAAATACAAAAACGCAACCCTTTCTGATTGGTGGTATCCATGGCATTGATTCCAATCCAAGCGTCTACCATCCCCTGCTTGAAACTAGGCTAGCTAGGCTCATGAAACGCACATACGTTGGCAAATGAAATCACTTACGATAACAACAGTATTTTTCGAGCCATCAGATATGTCATTCCACCAAAAGCAACAGTTCATCGGCACAGCCAAGCTATCGTGGAAATGTGACAACATATGCAAGAGATATCTACGTGTGTCCTTTACACACAAGGCGGAAAGGCCCTGTGTCTCTTGCGCTTGGGACTGCAAGTTCATACTGTACATCTTCAGATGCAACTCTGCGATACGAGTTCGTGCCTGTAACATGGGTTACGAGCTAAGCTATCTATTTCATGCTGGCTGATACTCCAGTCGACAACCGACGCTTCGCCCGTCACCAATTCAAACCCCAACCTATCCAAGACGATGTTCAGCTCGATCGTTTTGGATCATTGCACTTAAGTCCTGTCGTTATAAACTGGGGGGTCCACAAGTTCACGGAGAGCCGATCTTAATGATAGAGATACCAACGGAAACTGCACCAATCTCCACGATAACCGAGGGATGTATATTGGCCCAGTAGATAGATATCCACGGCTGGCTAATGAAACAGCAAATGACGAGTTTTCGAGGATTGTGATTGAGGATACTTGTCGGGAAACGGATCAATGGTTACAAAGAAATGTAGTGGGAGGATGTTTTTTCGTGATGGTTCCGGGCGCTTCAACTCTTGCTAGATATTCTCAATCCCAATACATAACCAACTCACCAGCATTCACTTCAAATATGTAGTGAACAGAAACAGAAACAAAGAAACAAACAACTGCAGATGCATTATTTACTAGAAATACAACCACATACTACGTACAGGAAACAACCGAAACAACTCGGTATCGAATGTGCCGTATCTTGAAGATCATGAACATATCCCTGCTAGTGACATACATACAACCCCGACACCTCCTTTCTTGAGCCGCGTAGGCTGCTTATCCTGGTTGGTTCATGGTACCCTTCTTTTTGTTTCATGTACCTGTCAAGCATCAAGCAACACCCATGTCCATCACCAACCAGCAAGCGCCCAGAAGTGCATTCATCACCTTTACAACGTGATGAAAAGCAAAAAAGCAAAGAGTTTTTATCCCTCATCTGCTGTTAGTTAATAGTTTACTACGGAGTATATGTTGTTTTTCTAAGCTCGTATTCGTTGATCGGTGAGAGCGAAAAATGATATCCATAATTTGGACCCCTAGTTTATTTCCGATACACTAGTTCGTTACCCCCGGCTTATACAACACCACGCACGTTCGTTCTATCTGCTGAATGCAGCTTGGCTCGGTCGAGAGCGCATTAGCTTGTTCTCCTGTCAAAGATGAGACTATGTTGTAAAAACAAGAGCGTGGCATAAACAGTAGGCGATGCAGTTACTGCACTGCAACTCAACACCCAAGTGACTTGGCCTCGTCAAGTTGGCCAAGCACATATATACATGCCACCTCAACGAATCCAATCCTCTCCGAGACGTTAGCGGGTTCTCGGCACTCGTCCCATAAACCCAGCATGTCAAACCATCCAGTTAGCTCCCTCCGGTCCCTGAACATCACCCGCTGCCCAGCTTCTCATTCATGCGATTCATGCCTGTCGTCCCATAGAAACCGTCTACCCCATGTTCTGCATACCCTTTTGGGCACCATGCCCGAGTCATACAGTCTAGTCAGTCCTCACATCTCGTTTGTCCATGGTGAACTCCACTCCCGTTGGGGTCTGGCCTTATAGAACAGCGTATATATAGAACATTCCAATGCCACTCATCCCGACTTCTCTCCACACGTCTAGTCTTCTCTGTATCTTTCGTCACTCACGTTCTTTTCTGACTACTTGCTTCGAGATACCTGTATCTCAAGCTTCTTTCATTCCTTTCCTACGCTTCTCCGGTTTTCACTCTTTTCGCCCAGGAGGCATAACATTCTTTATTTGCTTTTAGCTGTGACATTAGTTCTATCTTTCACCCTTTGAAGACTTCAAATTCGTTTTAGAAGTCTCAGTATCACCGACAATTTTACCCAGTTTCGATCACAGTTCCACCCCCGACTTACACGATGCGAAACTTTCTCCCCATCATCGCCGGCCTCGCCTCTCTGGCCTCAGCCGTCAGCGTCCCCAACCGTCCAGGCCTGAAACTCGTCTGGAAGGAGGAGTTCACCGGCTGTCAAGGCTGCTCCCCCAAGCCCCAGACTTGGAACACAGCTCTTCACATCAACGCCAACCAAGAGGTCCAGGAGTACACCACCTCTAACAAGAACATCCAACTCTCCGGCGGCGACACCCTCCAGCTCGTCCCCTGGAAGGACAACCAAGGCAAATGGACCTCTGGACGTCTCGAGTCCAAGGAGTCCTGGAATGCCGCCCCTGGCAAGGCTCTCCGTGTTGAGGCCAGTTTCCGAATGGGCGACGCAGCTTTCAAGCAGGGCATGTGGCCTGCTTTCTGGATGCTCGGTGACTCCATGCGCCACGGAACCCAATGGCCCCTGTGCGGTGAGATCGACATCTTCGAGCGAACCAACAACGACGCGACTGCTTTCGGTACCGTCCACTGTGCCCACGAGGGCGGCGGTCCCTGCAACGAGCCCCATGGTCTTGGACAAAGAACTCCCTTCCCCGACAACGAGTGGCATACCTGGTCTGTGGTTATCGACCGACGAGCCCCCAGCTGGCAGCAGGAGAAGATCACCTGGCTCCGCGATGGCATGCCTTTCCACATGGTTAACGGTCAGATGATCGGCGACGAGGGTGTTTGGGCTACTCTTGCTCACTCTCCCATGTACATTCTGGTCAACGTCGCCGTTGGCGGTACCCTGCCTGTAAGTTTATCCTTTACCCATATAAGCATTGAAATGAGGAGCTTTAGAGTACTAACATGAATTCACAGGGCAACCCCGACCAGGCCACTCAATCCGGCTACTCAAACATGATGGAAGTCGCCTACATCGCCGTTTACGAAACCACCCAAACCACCTACTAAGTTACCCATGTAACTAACCCTTCATCAACTATTATTTCTCATCTCTTTTCACCTATCTTCGTCGTTTGTCTTCGCTTCTTCTCACCCTTGCCTATGTAGTTAAGGGTGAACAGCCATTGGAGTGTCCTGAGACTGGTCTCTTCTGGTTCACTTGACGGTTGTTTCTGTTGGGTTTGACATCTAGCTCTGTCTTGTTTTCCTTTTCCCCGTCTTAGAAATGCGGATACCCAAGGTTTGACATCTGTACAGCGGTTCGGTGTTTATAGATATATGTATTTGGATACAAAAACAAGACTTACGACGTTATGATACAAATTTGGCCCAATGAGATTGCTGTGACATGATATTGAATTGTAATTCTTGAACACAAACGACAACACGTTCTGGTGTGATATATTGAATGTAATTGCCCTAATAGCAAGCTGGGGTTTGCACAGCAGGAATATCACAATAGCCACAGAAACACAATAACAAGTGTGATATGGTATATATAGACTTGGTGAATCTACTGAGATAGTGCACGAGATAGTCTAATTTCTATCCTAAATATATCAAAGTTCAGGCTCGGTTAGGAGAAGATGTCATAAAACTCCTTACATGTCTTCTCTTTTTCCGTTACCAGTTAGAAGTAGAGTCTGTAACTTGGAATCCTCAATGCAATATACATTTACAACGCAGTTCAGCGTTTTCTTCATTAGTGTGAGTTATAGGAGACTCATCTTGACAAAGTTTGAGTGTTGAGTGTTTGTTAACATTTATGTTCAAGAGCGATAGTGTCAAGAAACCTCGTAGCATTACTGTTTAGTATCGAGCATCGCCTATAACAAACTTCACCGATGTAGCTGATAAGACACTGCGATCATACCAGGGGCTCACGTTCAGTAACATCGATATCGCTGGGAGCATTCCAGACAGTTGAATTCCGGGCTATCCGGCGCCATTGCGCATCAACGTCGGGGCTGAGTTCTTGGCGTGTCTTCTATGTCGCGATATATATATACTGTAGCTGTCTCGTATACGAAACCACTATTCAGTATCTTTAACTTTTCACAAAGGGAGGAATTCATTAACAAGATTCGACATATACCGTTATTTCTTAAACTAAGAAGTGTTGAAATCAGATAGCGGCTTTGAATGAACTTCAACTCGACAGGAGTGCATTCGGAAAGGAGGAGGGGTTCAAGTCCCTAGGCATCCAACAGACATCAAAGGAATCGGGATAAGATGTTTGTGACCAGTTTCGACTAGTTTTCTTTTGATGAAAGAATATCTTTTCTTATGAGCTACTTGATGACTCACATTCGGCGGCCCATTCATGTTGCATATCTCAAAGTTAGTGTGTACACGATATTTCCCCTTAATATTAATGTATCTTGTATGTCCTTCATTCAGCTGTAAAACAGTCAGCTAGAACTATTCGCACTAGACTCGAACCTTGGCAAATACATTATGAAATGTTCTGAATTACGATAACTTGATGGTATACTTTGCTAAGGCTATGGTCTACAATCAGCCTGATGATGTCAATGACAATCCTTCGAAGACTATCCATATCCTTCTATAAGTACTAGCCAACTATTAGGGCCGACTTACTGACATTCGCATGAAAACAGGGGTGTTAGTTCGATGCAGGTCTGGACTTCGTATACGACCGATGCATCTTAAGAACTACCGAGAGAGATGGATCTCAGGGGAACTTCACCCGGGTGAATTGACTCCTTTCAAGCACAAATATCCGCGCTAGATCCTTGATATTGCGCACGTACGATAGGCATTGTACAGGAGAGTCAAAGATGTCATACGGCCCATGGGTTAGGGTCGCCCTTTACATATACTTCCAATGCCACATGACTGGACCAAGCTAACGCCCGTGTACCGATTGTAAGAGTTGTATACAAGACAGTTGCAATCAATGCTGGAGTACAAGGATATGCCATTGAACATATTTCTCGAGTGCTTTTTTGGGTTTGTATTCAGAACATGGCCACCGCCATCAATGACGAATTTCGAGGAGGAAATGGCCTTTTGAGAGAATGAGCAATTGTTCCACGGAGATAGTACCTACAGCCATCTCCTTATAAAGCATCTAGCTCCACAGTAAGGAACTAGATATCTTTTAAGAGGTCTGAGTTCATCATTGAAAACAACAGTGCACAGGTGACATCCTGATTTCACGAATAGAGGAACTGGGGAAATGCTTGAGCAACATGCCAAATCTTGTAGCCAAGTCGTCACTGACAAGAGGCTATTTAAATATATACAGTAAATATTTAATATGTACAACAACACCCAAACACCGGGTCCAGGATGCATATCATACAATGACAAGCATGCTCATACGGTATGACCCCTTCTGAGAGACGTTTTATGGCCTCTCCTCCTCAACCAGTGAATCCAACATTTAGTTGGGGACACACTGAGAGTACCACTCATTCTGGAATTTACAGTGGCTTCCAGAAGCGCAAGGGAGGTTGCCGTTGGGGTAAGCGGACTTGTGGCCACCACACTGATAGTAGACGGCGATAGTTTGGCCCTGGGGGGCAGTCTGGGGGGCAGTCTGGGCAGTGGGTTCAGTCTCGTCGTCATCACAGTCATCATCGTCCTCGACTTGACCAACCTGTTGGTTGTTGTTGGGCTGAGCAGCAGCAGGCTGGTTGTTAGGCTTGGAAGCAGCAGGCTTGGGGTTGGGCTTGGAGGCAGCGGGCTTGGGTTGAGAAGCAGCGGGCTTGGGTTGAGAGGCAGCAGGCTTCTTGCCGCTGCTGGACTGAGGCTTGCTGGCCGAGGTGTCACCCTTGAAGGCAGGGAAGCTAGAGTCATCGTTACGCTTGCAGCCGCTGATATCGATGAGAGCCTTGGGGCACTGGACCTGCTCGAAGGTGAAGTCGGGGTTGTCGGCGTTCTTGAACCAGTCGAATCGCCAGTGGCAACCGTCCTTGAGCTGCGCGGGGAAGCTATCGCATTCGCTTCGGGAGGAGATACCGCCATACTGGGCACCGGGGAGGGCCTTGCCGAACTGAGAGGTGCAGCCGTCGAAGATACCGACACCACCGCCGGGCATCATGAGATCGAAGTGGTTGTCGCCGAGATCGCCTCCAGTGTTGGTGGACTGGACAATCATCTTCTTGCCCTTGACGGGACCGGTTGTGAAGGTGAGCCTTGAAGAATAAGTCAGTATATGTAACATGTATATGGGAGAGTGAAGCATACGCATAACAAGCACAGCACCAGCTGTTCTCAGAGCCACCAGCGAGCTTGGTAGCAGTGAAACCGTAAGCAAGGTTATCATTGATAGCCCAGGGAGAGTAGTTGGTGCAAGCATAAGCAGAACCACCACCCTCACAGCCGTTCTTAGCGTTGTTGTCGGTGATGGGGTTGTCTCTCTTGTCGCAAGTAAGAGCAGGAGCGCTAACGGAAGCCTTTCCAGCCCAAGAGCATGAGGGCTTGCAGCAGTCCCAGTATCGAGTAGAGTGACCGCTTCCAGAAGCGGCACTCACGGCGAGAGGACCGGCCAGGGCGAGAAGAGTGAAAGATCGCATGGTTGCAAGGAATGACGGTTCGAAAGAGAGTGTATGCAAGCAATTCAAAAGATTGGATGAAGTGAATAAATCAGAACGCAGAGCTTGAGTGAGTGTCCAGCAACCAACATCTAGAGCCGCAATCCTCCACTTATATACATCTTCTCAAGTCTTTCTAACCGATGAGCCCCTGGGTGACGGTTAAATGCTAACAAACCTTAGATATCACATCACATTTCTCCGAGTGGTCTGTTGGTCTAGGTCGACTAGCTCAGGTACAGAGTCAAGGATCACAGAAGACAAGATGACAACTGATGGTGGTGCAATATATGGACCTAGTCAGCATATCGACGCAGGGCGGGTAACGGTCTCGAATCATCCACTAATGAGACGCCTGGGTTCTGGTCTGACATGCAAGGGACGGCAAGGCTGGACCGAACGAGCGAGAAATGAAGTTTAGGAGACTTTGGTTTCAGGGACAGTTGTGGGGATCTACCAACGTCTCTCGGTCGTATCTCCCGAAATTGGGTCCAGTTGACAGGGGTTTCTTAACGATCGAGGTTGGAAGAGGCAAATACACCGGTTCTAGACATGGACAAGACTTCTTCTGCAAGATACAGGTGGTTGATCTAAGATGAGGACTGAGACTAGTTGCAGTACTTAATGTACGACAGACTAGATATTAAAGTGAGACAGACAAGCTCATTTTAGAGAGTTTAGCGCTTAGCCATTGTGAACTACTGTAGCGTTGCCGAATGGAACGTGACGCGAATCTCTAGCCCAGTGAAACACAGACGAACTCTGAGAATAGATGGCGGATGCGACGGTCCGGCGGCACATTTTACACTTATTGTGAAGCCGCGATGGCTTCACTTTGCGGTGTCATACTCTTCAAATGTACAAGTCTGTAAGTGGTTTGTAAGTGTCGACGTTTATTAGGATGGAATTGAGACATATAAGTATGTGCATGATGGGTACATATATGAAGGTCCAGGCTTATTTTAGAATAACCTTTAATCCCCTGATGGCACTAATAACTATTGGGGCGTAATAAAATGTTATGAAAACTGTATTATCCCTCCATTGGAAATTTCTAGAATTCTGATAACAAGGTTTCCCATTCTTGTCAAACCCTTTGCTCCCCAGATCACGATGCTGCTAACCTAGACCATGAAAGTCATGTTCGCAGCCAGTATCATTGTAACTCCGTCATTACAACAAGTCACATCGATCGAACTCTTCACCTTGAAAAAGAACATTGCCCCTCTTCATTCAAATGTACCAAAGAGTTAGGCACTTGATTCGAGGGAGAATATGCTGCTGCCTTACTCTGTAGGAAACTGGTGAGGCTTAAGGCATGCACCGCCACACCATGATTATTCATCAATATGGCGTTTTCAATTAGGGCCTAACCACATATAGATTAGCGCACTTCTGTCGCGTCTCGTCACCTTAACCTCAGGCTCCTGAATGCTTAGTTAGGATTCATCGTCAAACAAATTCATCACCTCTCCACCACGACCCCTTCACCTTGCGCATTCCCCAACATCGCTCTATCTCCTGGCTCGAGATTGCTGCCGACCTGCCCAAATCATCGGCAGATGCTTACGGGGTGCATCAGGCGCCAGGTCCAAAACTGACCGCCCTGACTTCGTTGTCGTAGCTCCTTTGTCTCTCGCTGAATAACTTTCGACGCAACTGCCTAGAGGCGCAAATCATCGATTTAATCAACAATCTTTTGTCGCCACCCTCTTGATACCCCGAGAACCCGATCACAGCAGCTTTAGCGACTAGCACCGACATCATGGACGACTACGAGAACGATTCCGACTACGATTATGGCTACGATGAGGGTATCACTCCCGAGGATTGCTGGACCGTAATCTCGTCTTTCTTCGAGGCAAAAGGTCTTGCATCACAGCAGACCGACTCGTTTGACGAGTTCACACAGACAATGGTTCAGGATCTCGTCAACGAGTACTCTACCATTTCTCTCGACCAGCACAACCCTCCTTCGCCTCCCGGAGTAAACATCGCATTGCGCCGATATGAGATCAAGTTTGGAAGTGTCATGGTTTCCCGTCCTGCTATGAGCGAGACGGATGGTACCATCACTTCACTTTTGCCCTACGAATGTCGTGACCGAAACCTTACCTACGCCGCACCAACCTACCTCAAGATCACTAAGAAAGTGTCCGTCGCTGTCGACAAAGAGATCCCTCTGCATGAGATGGACGACGAGCAACAGGCCGAGTACAAGGCAACTGGCGAGAATCCCACAAAGCTGGTATGGGAGGTAGAGGAAAGTGGTGAAAGCATCAAGGCAGAAGATGACCAGTCGGACATGGTCTTTGTTGGAAAAATGCCCATTATGGTCAAGTCAAAAATCTGCCACTTGAGCAGACATCAAGACGAGGAACTTTTCATGCTTAACGAATGCCCTTATGACCAGGGTGGATACTTTGTCATCAACGGCAGTGAGAAGGTCCTGATTGCCCAGGAACGCTCTGCTGCCAACATCGTTCAAGTGTTCAAGAAAGCCCAGCCCAGTCCCTACACCTACACTGCCGAGATTCGAAGTGCTCTTGAGAAGGGTTCTCGCCTCATCTCGAGTCTTATGATGAAGCTCTATGGCAAGGGTGATTCTGCACGAGGTGGCTTCGGCCAAACTATCCAGGCTACCCTGCCATTCGTCAAGGCAGATCTTCCCGTCGCTATCGTTTTCCGAGCCCTAGGTGTCGTCTCTGATGAGGATATTCTCAACCACATTTGCTACGACCGCAATGACAGCCAAATGCTGGAAATGCTTCGTCCTTGTATTGAGGAGGCTTTCTGTGTCCAGGACCGAGAGGTCGCTCTTGATTTCATCGGAAAGCGTGGAAACAGAGACCAGGCTAGTCTCGGCCGTGAAAAGCGTGTTCGTGTTGCAAAGGATATTCTCCAGAAGGAGACCTTGCCCCATATCTCCCAGACAGAGGGTAGCGAGACCCGTAAGGCCTTCTTCCTGGGTTACATGGTGCACAAGCTTTTGCAGTGCGCTCTCGGACGTCGTGAGCCCGACGACCGTGATCACTTCGGAAAGAAGCGACTGGATCTTGCTGGTCCTCTGCTGGCAAAGCTCTTCCGTGGTATTATTCGAAGAATAAACACCGAGCTTTCCAACTATCTCAAGCGATGTGTTGAAAGCAACCGACACTTCAACCTGGCTGTTGCCATCAAGCCGGGAACTCTGTCCAACGGTCTCAAGTACTCGCTGGCCACCGGTAACTGGGGAGATCAGAAGAAGGCTGCAAGCTCTACAGCTGGTGTTTCTCAGGTGTTGAACAGATATACCTTTGCCTCTACTCTTTCGCATTTGCGACGTACCAACACTCCTATTGGACGAGATGGCAAGTTGGCCAAGCCTCGTCAGCTGCACAACACTCACTGGGGCTTGGTGTGTCCTGCAGAAACACCTGAAGGTCAGGCTTGTGGTCTGGTCAAGAACTTGTCTTTGATGTGCTACGTCAGTGTCGGCTCTCCAGCCGATCCCCTCATCGATTTCATGATCAACAGAGGTATGGAAGTGGTTGAGGAATACGAGCCGACAAGATACCCTCATGCTACAAAGATTTTCGTCAATGGTAGCTGGGTCGGTGTCCACTCTGATCCCAAGCACCTTGTGAGCGCAGTTTTGGACACAAGACGTAAGTCGTACGTCCAATTCGAAGTGTCACTTGTTCGTGATATTCGAGACCGTGAATTCAAGATCTTCTCAGATGCTGGCCGAGTCATGAGACCAGTCTTTACAGTACAACAAGAGGATGACTACGAGACCGGTATTAATAAGGGACAACTAGTCTTGACCAAGGAGCTCGTCAACAAGATCGCTCAGGAACAGTCAGAGCCTCCTGAGGATCCAGCTGACAAGATTGGATGGGATGGTCTGATTCGAGCCGGTGCTATCGAGTATCTCGATGCCGAGGAAGAAGAGACGGCAATGATTTGCATGACGCCAGAGGACCTCGAACTTTACCGTGAGCAAAAGAATGATGAAATTTCACTCACAGAAGAAGAGAAGCGGGCCAAGCAAGAGGCAGAGAAGAGGGAACAGGAGGAGGAACGTAATAAGCGGTTGAAGACCAAGGTTAACCCCACAACTCACATGTACACACATTGTGAGATTCACCCCAGTATGATTCTTGGTATTTGCGCCAGTATCATTCCCTTCCCCGATCACAACCAGGTATGTTTGTCTTTGACTATGTCGAGTGAGCTTAACTAACATCATACAGTCGCCTCGTAACACCTACCAATCTGCCATGGGTAAACAAGCCATGGGTTTCTTCTTGACAAATTACTCTCGCCGTATGGACACCATGGCCAACATTCTCTACTACCCACAAAAGCCTCTCGCCACTACACGCTCCATGGAGTTCCTCAAGTTCCGTGAACTGCCAGCCGGTCAAAACGCCATTGTCGCCATTGCTTGCTACTCAGGTTATAACCAGGAAGATTCCGTTATTATGAACCAGAGTAGTATCGACCGTGGTCTGTTCCGCAGTCTGTTCTTCCGATCGTACTCGGATCAGGAGAAGAAGGTCGGTCTCAACTACACAGAGATCTTTGAGAAGCCTTTCCAGCAGACAACACTTCGAATGAAGCACGGAACATACGACAAGCTTGATGAGGATGGTATCGTGGCTCCCGGTGTACGTGTGTCGGGTGAAGATATCATTATCGGCAAGACTGCACCCATCGACCAAGAACACCAAGAACTTGGCACCAGAACCCAATCGCACCAGCGTCGTGATATCTCGACACCACTGCGAAGTACTGAGAACGGTATTGTTGATCAAGTCATCCTGACAGTCAACGCCGATAACGTCAAGTATGTCAAGGTTCGAGTACGAACAACTAAGATCCCACAGATTGGTGACAAGTTTGCTTCACGCCACGGTCAAAAGGGTACGATTGGTGTGACTTATCGACAAGAAGATATGCCTTTCAGCAGAGAAGGTCTGACTCCAGATATCATTATCAACCCTCATGCCATTCCCTCGCGAATGACGATTGCCCATTTGATCGAGTGTCTTCTTAGCAAGGTTTCAACGCTCGAAGGTATGGAGGGTGACGCAACACCTTTCACGGATGTCACAGTCGATTCAGTCTCGGACCTTCTAAGGAAACACGGTTACCAATCACGAGGCTTCGAGGTCATGTACAACGGCCATACTGGACGCAAGCTTCGTGCTCAGGTGTTCTTTGGACCTACCTACTACCAGCGACTTCGTCACATGGTGGACGACAAGATCCACGCTCGTGCCCGTGGTCCCGTTCAGATCATGACTAGACAACCCGTCGAAGGTCGTGCTCGTGATGGTGGTCTGCGATTCGGAGAAATGGAACGTGATTGTATGATTGCTCACGGTGCTGCTGCTTTCTTGAAGGAGCGTCTGTTTGAAGTGTCGGATGCTTTCCGTGTCCACGTCTGTGAGATTTGTGGACTGATGACACCCATTGCGTAAGTTTCTACTACTACTGCCACCAATGGCTATGGATGAGTGCTGACATGTTTTCTAGAAACCTTTCCAAACAGTCATTCGAATGCCGACCTTGCAAGAACAAGACCAAGATTGCGCAAATCCATATTCCTTACGCGGCCAAGCTGCTCTTCCAGGAGCTGCAAGCCATGAACATCGCGGCAAGAATGTTTACCAACCGGTCCGGAGTTTCAAACCGATAATTTAGACTGATGACGAGAGAAAGTCGAAAAGATTGATGATGCTGCAAAAGCAAATTCGGAAGAGGCAAGCTCGGAAGACATGAGACTCCAACATGTCTGGCCATAACGCTTTGTAATATTGATAGGTGGCATATCATGTACAGGATAGCAGCTCGTTAGGATGAAAATTAGCAAAACAACGAAATGCATTGAAGCAACAAGTCTATAATGAAGCAATGGTATCGTGATTGCTTAGAGAGGAGGATATGGTATAGTACAGTGATATAATGTTTTGGCCCGTTATGACAGTATGTTATCGATTCGGAAGACTCTTTTCGGCGGCTGCTATCGAATCGTGCACCGTCTGCTCGCGCTTGTACTCGGCTTCCAACTGCTTCTGCATATCAAAGTCCAATTGCCTCTCGCGCTTGACTCGCTGTTGTTCCATATCGCGTACGACACCTTCGTGCATGGCCTGGGAAGATTATGATTAATCTCGGAACTTTGGGAAGTCAATTGATGTGAGCAACAAACATACCGCCTGCTCCATCTTTTGTTGGAAGTGCACGGCGACAACTGTGCCGACTGTAAGTAGAGACGTCCCCAGAAGGGTGAGCTTAGATGCTCGAGACATTATGCTGGATGTCGGTTTCGAGGTGTTTCTTGATAGGTTGGGTCGGGAATGGCGGAACGTAGATTCTGAGTAGCTGAGGAGATTGAAAGGCTCGTGACAGGTAAAGATGAAGCCAATTGACCCTACAAAGGACGATTGACGTGATATACACTTAAGCAAATATTATGATCAAATTCGCAAAAGAAAGACCCTTATCAGCCCATGACGTGAAAGCGCATGGCGTCTGGTCCGCGGCTCCCACACGCGCTAAGCGCTGCAGCTCTCCAAGGAAGCCCACCGCCTAACGGTACCTAGCGGTACCTGCGAATCAGCTGCCCGAGCTCAGACTCGACGTAATCCCCCAAGTCCCGTCTTGTCTTGTAGGTAAGTACCTACCTTGCAGCCATTCGCAACCTACCTCGAACTCCATCAACATCAACGCTTCACCATCACATCGCATCGCCCACTACCCTCGATCCTATTTTACGATATCTCTCACGACTGAACCGATCGCTATATTTCCCGCTTGATTATACGAACATCATGGTTAGCTACTTCGCCGACAATAGCGACGATGATGGCTAACTAACTCTACCTAGTCTGCCCAGAACTCGGCCGGCATTCAACAGCTTCTCAACGTACGGCCCCGTCATGCGCTTTTTACTCACACCGACTGTGAAGCTGACTTGCGTCACTAGGCTGAGCAAGATGCCTCCAAGATTGTACAGAAAGGTAAGTTCGATGGAAACCCCGCCTTGTTTTACATCGCTAACGACCATGATGCAAACAGCCCGAGAATGTAAGCGCCATTTCTTCACGATACATGCCGCCCCCTCCATCTAACACCGAACGATAGTCCGTACCAAGCGCGTCAGGGAAGCTCGCGATGAGGCAAAGCAAGAGATAGCCGACTACAAGGCCCAGAAGGAAGACGAATACAAGAAGTTCGAGGCCGAGGTAGGATGCTACCCATCTGTTAAACGTGTTCAAGATCGCTGACGTTCTCGTAGCACAGCAAGGGAAACGAGCAGGCTGAAGCAGAGGCCAACAAGGAGGCCGAGACCCAAATTAAGAGCATCCAGGAGGCTGGCAAGAAGGGCCAAGCCCAGGTCATCAAGAACCTCCTCAGCGCCGTCTTCGACGTCACCCCCGTCCCTCCCACCAAGTCCTGAGCGACCACCCGATGGAATAACCGGCGTTTATAATTACGAGCGTTAGCTTGCACCTTGGGCGACGATAGATTAAGCACGAGGAGGATTTTGTTACAAGAGAGCAAGACCATGCGTTCTATACTGGTCACCCTGCAGCGTTCCGTCAAAGGACGCCCTTTTTGATTATTAGGTTTACTGAACAAACTCGACTAGAGTGCTCAACATGTCCCTCAGATCCTGGTTCTCCTCTGTCGTGTCTAGACCTTCCAGCTGCTCCTTTAATGTACGCCCGATAACTGATACCTTCTCATCACGCTCGGCGAGCACTTGTCTGATCTTGCGTGCCGCTCCTGTATCTTCTGCTACCAACCAAGCTAGAATTGTATCGATGGTTTGCAGCGTGAAAAGGCCAGCGTCGATCCTTCGAGATAGCCATTCTAGCTCTGCTGCTTCTCGATCGTCCTCTGAAGTCGTGACCTTCTCAGCATCGTTCTGCTGTTCTGCCAACGAAACTCGAGCGACGTAGTCCCGTCGGAACTTGATGAGTTTTGATATCTTCTCGTAGTCCTTTTCCACAAACTTGGCTAGTGTTCGTATCCTTTCTGCCGAGTTGGCTGGTAGAAGCCGAAGCATCGAGGCGAATATCTCTACCAGGTGCTCTGCTAGTCGGTGGTCTTGTGTCTTCATGAAGAGAGTGAAGAGTGTCTTTAAGCCACCAGCCTCGACCATCTTTTGACAAACTTCCACACCAGAGATGCCGCCCGCTGCGTGGTTGAGGAGGCGCAGAGCAGGTGGTTTGCTCTTCTTCCCTTCCTTGAGCATGATGAGACATAGTTCGACACCCTCGGCATCGATGAATTTTGTCTTTCCTGGAGCTTCATCCGCTAAGCATGTTAAAGATGCAAAGATGTTCTCCATGTACTCTTCCTCATCGCCGCTCTTGTCTGGATCGCGTCGTCGGTAAGGGGCTACAAGCTGAAGAAGCAAGTCCACAGCATCAAGGCCCAACAATTTCGTGCGGTTGGCGACGGCCATTTGGGCAAGAATGGCCAGAATTTCAGCAGCGTATTGCTTGTTTTGAGTAACTGTGTCTTCCTTTCGTTGAATGCGCTGAAGCAGCCATTGTAGGAGCTTCTCATCCTCGCCTACGCGCTCGGTGACGGATTGTCGGGAGCACAAGTTTTCGATGACTCCTAGAGCGTGGTATATACCGTTTCGATCTGATTCGTCGTCCTCGTTTAAGCGGGAGAAGTTGGAAACCAATAAACCTAAAAGATCTGCGTCCATCATGGCGTCCACCAAGCCGTTCCATTGTTCATCCTCTGCTGAAACGTCCTCGTCGGTCAATTCGCCCATGATCTCGATCGCGTCGATGGCAATGTCGGTATTCTCGTGCGCCAACAGACTGACCAGACTGGCGACGCATCCCGTCTTGACAAACTCGGGGTATAGTTCAGGATGTTCCGAGAGAAGGGACAGGCCCTTGATATCAGCGTCCAGGTCAGCCTCGCTGCTGATGAACTTTTGCGGATCGTCTTCGAATTTTGCGCGTAGCTCGGCATTCTTGCTGATGCGCTTCTCAAAATTGAGTGCTGTTTTTCGCAACCATGCTGCATCAATCTTTTCGGGTGCTCGGCCAGCGTCGGCTTCGTCTACGTAATCGAGAATTTCTGATTCTTGCTTGGTGATGCCTCCGCCAAAGAATCGACCTTCGTCATCGTCGGGGGGAAGTTCGGGACCAAAGTCTTCGTCGTCGGCTGGAGGAGGTGCTGGCCCAGCTTCCATGTCTTCGTCTCCGTCCTCGTCGACTCGAGCGTGGCGATTTGAGCCATCGGAGCCTAATTTTGCGGATTTATAGATTTCATCTTGTATTGATGTAAGTAGATGTTCTTGGCGACCAAGAAATTGGAGTCAGTGAGTGAAGTTGAACAACTTACTTGGATCTCGAATGGGATCAAGCTTGCGCTTGCTAGAGATGCCTGAGCTCTACAGTTTGTTAGAGAGGAATGAATGATGCAGAAATGGTTTGTAAACCAACCTTGAATATGTCATCAACGCTGGCCATGACTGAGACTTGTAGAAGAAACGAATGGAAGAAAAACAATTGTTTTTGGCTGGTTGATACCAAAATTACCTAGCCTAGCCTTTCGCGATCGGCGATACTTCTCAGCGACGCGCTGGTCAAGCTGAAGGATGTCTGATGTCGGTTGCAGACATTACATAAGACAACGCGCTAAAACTGAAGCATGATAGCGCGAGCTCCCGCTGGAACCCGAGCCGCTCACAGTGGAGGCTAGGTGGCATCAGCTGATACCATGGGATACATTGCCGAAGCGCTGAACAAGGTGGACGCACAGGTCTCGTGGTGGTCACTCGAAATAATGCGCGAGCGACCTATCTTGTTACAGATCAGAGACAAGAGGAACGCATGCGTAGGTACCGATACCTCAAACCACCAACCAAAACCCGAGATGCAGGTACGGCTCGTCCCCTGACATGGATAGGCCGGGTTATATGTGCCCTGGGGTTGTTTGAGCTGACTGTGCAGTACGGTAGTGGTCTGTGTCTTTTTTGGCACGAACTCGAGCTGTTTGAAGTTTGACTTTTGGTTTAACTTTTGAACTTTGACTTTGCATCCCACGGTTTTTCCAGAGCACGAACGACGAACGACGACCAAGACAAACCAGAGACGATCGAAATGAGAAAGAATGCGATATTGCGACCATCTCCAATCACATTCTAACGTTACAACTGACTACCTACTGTACCTGGACTAATTACGCCGGAAGCGGACCTCGCCTCAACTAGTTCTACTACATAGGAGTTCGCGGACCCTTCTCCACGACGCACCAGCACCAGACACCGCTGCAGTGAGCCACGAGGTCTCGCTTGAGGTGGGAAAAGCCCCCCCCCGGCTTCCGCCAAATAACACCATCCACTAACATTAGCCTCATTCATGTAGCAGTCCCCTAAAACCACCTACCTTACCTGCTGGGCTTGTCTACAAGGGAAAGGGGGGAAATTGTTGGCTTTTGGTTCGGGTCCAGTAGCATCCCGGATTGGATTCGATTGGCTTGGCTTGGCTTGGAACCGATTCAAAGAGGATGCAGGACGGTCAGATCTCGTCTTCTTATTCTCAGATTCGCAGTCGCAGTCACAGTCATAATCACCACCACCGTCCGAGCGCGTCGTCACCATCACCTTCAGCTGCTGCTGCACCCGGTACCGTTCCGCCGCCGCCGCCGCCTTGGGCTTTACCTGCCTATGCCTCCTCCTCCTCCGCTTCCGTATCGACCGACTCGAGGCCAGCTACATCACATTACTACCACTATCATCGCGACCTGTCGAGATCTGCGCCTTCGCCCTCCCCCTTGCTAAACGCCCATGCTCTTAACAAATCTCCGGCGCCCCGTCTTCCTCGAACATCTTCACTTCTACCACCGCCCCATATAGAACCTTCGCCGAGAGCTGCAACTTTCGAGAGATCGGATCGCTTATCGCCCACTCCTGGCCACCACGGAAACCGAATCCCCCACAACGCCGCCGAAAACTCATGGTTTCTGAATCGTCTGTCTTCTTCAACTGTCTCTACGAATTTCAGCCGTGTTTCGGCACTACCTCCCCGCGCCAACCATTCGCGACTCGGCAAAAGCCCCAGTATCGATGCGACCACTTTCCTTGACAACTCTCCACCGCCTTCTAAACCATCCCCTTCCAAACCATCCCCTCGGAAACTTCGAAAGCACCACCGTCCAAGCGTTTCTCTCTCCAGCGCCGACGCTTTCTTACCTAGGCCCTCAGAGGAACGAAGCCAGTTGCCGCAATCCCTGCCACTAATCGTCGCATTATCGCCCTTGGAGGCGCCCTCCGCGCTCAGCGATCTACTCAACGTCAAATCCGAAGGGGCTGGCCCTGGCTCTGGTTCGAGTGAGCCTGGGCGATCAACAGTCGCCCGTCAGGAGGGACAGTCCCTGAACCAATACAGCATACCAGACTCTCCAGCACAATCTGTCACTTCAACACCCGCAAGTGTGCGTTCAATGTCTGCATATAGATCAAATATGCCTTACGACCAGGACCAGGAGGCCCACCCGCCTCCAAGGGGCCATTCTAGGAGTCGATCTGGCAGGACGAGCAGCGAAAAGTCGCGTGGATCCAAACCGTTATCTCAGAAGGCTATGCTGCATCGTGCCCTGCAAAAGGCGAATACAGCAGTTCAGTTGGATAATGCACAGAACTTTACGGGCGCAAGGGAGGCTTATGCGGAGGCTTGCGACCTCCTACAGCAAGTATTACAAAAGACGACGGCCGACGAGGATAAACGCAAGCTGGAAGCAATTGTAAGAAGCACACCCAATTGCGAACATTTTTCATACTAACGCACCTTTAGCGACGCACTTATACTAGCCGAATCGATGAGCTGGATCAGATGGAACCTTGGCAAGATGAGGAGACCAAGGCCCTGCCAGCCCGTCCTGGCAGCTCAACACAATATTCCGATACAGAGTCTGTGTTACAATTGGATGACGATGATGGCCCTGATGATACCACTGGCCTCGATACCGCAGCTGTTGAGAGAGTAGACAGCCGTAGTCCTCAGCCTCGAGTCATCACAACACCGCCGCGAGAAAAGACCAGGAGACGCAGCGCGCTGAAGCCAACACCTATCGTCACAACTCTTGCTCCGGAGACCGGACTCCTTCAATCGTCTTTCTCACGATCACCTATTCGACTTCGAACTCCTGAACCTTTTCTCCCACAACGACCCGCGGACCAATATATACCAGCTCCACTCTCTCCTAGACGCCCAGTATCGCCATATAAATCCGACTTTAACGACATGGACGAGCCCGTGCGATCCGATTTCTCCATGAACCATAACCAATCAGCCGACTTCGCATCTGAACACAATATGTCGCAGTCTCATTTCCGGGAAGATAGCATGAACTCGTGGTTAGATCCTATCGATGAATCAGGGGGCTCGACTTCGTCATCTGTTCATTCGCGCACGTCGTCGCTTGGTTTTAGAAGGAAGCACATTCGGGGCGTTAGCGGAGAAACCGAGGCTGAATTCGACACCGCATTAGACGCCGCAATTGAGGCAGCATATGACGATGGATACGAGCCAATGAGCCCAATGGACCATAGGCGATTGATGTCGATGGATGCTGGAGAAGATGAAGATGCAGACATGCGCAAGGTTGAACGCGCTCGTCAACAAGCTAGGGAGACCGAGCAAGAAGTTTATGAGATGGAGATGGACAACCGCGGCCAACAGCAATACCAAGCTTCTTACGAGGACCAGGGCCCACCCAACGACTTTTATAATGATAACTCGTCTGATGAGGAAGAGCAGATTTTGGACGAAATTACTCGCGACTATGGACTCGAGTCTTATAGGAATCGCCCACCACCTCGAGAATCCGACTCGAGCGGCGTCACTTCACGCACTTGGCATAGTTCTCAAGGGTCAAACCCACCTACGGGAGCTACCTCACTCTCTACCGTTACAGAAATGCCACCACCACCTTTAAAGAATATTTCACAGGCACCAGCTGCCCCTCCACCGACACAATCCCTCCCCGAAATACCCCAGCGACCTGGATCATCTTCACAAAGTGTACGTAATAGGAGACTCTCAGGACAGAACCCGAAACAGCTCAAGATTGAAACTTCCAAGCTCGGTCCTCCTATACAAACCTTTGGCAACGATTCTGCGCAGGCCAAGTCGGTTCCCACGAGCAGTCAGGACATAGATTCTCAAACCGATGCGGCTATGAAGGCTGCGAGTGCAAACCGTAGACAACCTTCACCCCCATTATTCGAAGCTAGCCCAACAGATATGACAGGAAGAAGACCCTCAGTATCACCGTTTGGCCAGGTGGGCTCAGAAAAGGACGATGATGATGTTACTACCTCCCCTCATACGCGAAAGCTGAGGAAGAACTTCTCAGCTTCGAGCCTTCGAAGTTTGAGGAGCCGCAATATGTCGTTGACTCATCTCGAAGAAGCCTCGGATATGTCCCCTGGAACTCCAGGAAGCAATCCTTTTGGATCTCTTAATGCGCCATCAGTACCCGCTTTACCTACACCTCTTGCCACGACCTTTCGCGAACGATCGGACAACAATGCGGCTGGGCTCGCTTTGTTTGACGACAACTTCTATTCTCCCACAAGCCCTGGCTCGCCTAACCCTCTTATCTCGGATCCTCCGGCTCCCCTTGAGCCCTGCCCTACCGACTTTATGCTTCGACCTTTCTGGCTCATGCGATGCCTTTATCAGACCCTGGCTCACCCAAGGGGCGGTTATCTCAGCAGCAAGCTGTTTGTTTCTAGAGATGTTTGGAGGGTGAAGGGAGTGAAACTCAAGAACATCGACGACAAGGTGGCCAATTGCGATTTTCTCACAGCTGCCTTGCTCAAGATTGCACGGGCGGATACTTATGATGCCGATGCAGTCTTGGAGGAGATGCAATCGTTGGAGAGCATTCTCGAGCAGGTTCAAACAGCATTGAGCCGCAAGCTTGGCAATGAGGTTGGCGTGCATGGCTCAGGAGGGCTGTTCAAGGATGCGTCTGCTGGCGATGCAGACCCGGCTACGAGCGTGCCGCGATCAGGAAGCGTTTCGGGCAAGTCAGCCTTCTCATGGCGGCGTCTGCGTTCCAAAAATTCTGGAGTTGGACTTGGCGGCTCTTATATGAGCCGTGTGACAACGGAGACAAGCAAAGATATACCCAGCATTGCCAGTCTGCCAATGACGCCAACTCCGACAAACCGCCCAACCAAGCGTGATCTGACACAGGTCCAATTCACAGGCCCGAACGCAATGTATATGAGCTCACTGGCACGCTTGTTTGATGCCGCTCAAACTATTGGTAAGTTGATGTGCTGTAGAGTGGAATCCACATTGCTAACGACGGATATAGATCAAATAGCCAGACAAGTGGAAGATCCTGGATTGCGACACGCCGACAAGACACAGGTTGGTCTTGAGTTATGCACTCGTCACGCAGCCGAGTTCTTTGGGTTCTATATATGCCGTTTTGTCCTCTCAGACTTGGGAATGTTGCTAGACAAGTATCTCAAGCGTGGCAGTGAATGGGTCCTCACATAATGTGCAATGAAGGAGATGGATTGGTTCTCTGGAATGGGACGGGATGGGCAGTTATAATGCATGGGCTGGCGTGATGCATTCGGTTTTCTTCTTGGCCAGGTACTTAGATGTATCCCGTGTGACGGGAAAGGCAAGGCTCGATACCCAAGCGATCTATATGTTACACTTTGTTAGTTTTGGTGTTGATGCATGGACATGGCGACCACTGCGTGTGTCCTTGGATGGCTGCATACGAGAAATATATGTTGACCATATAACGGTCCTTATCGCGAGGAACAGTGATCTATGGATTACTTTTGAAATATAATTATTCTTCTAAACTTGATGATTGTCTAGTAATTCATATTGTCCAACTATTATTGAATACTTTGTCCTAGATAATTAATGCCGATTCTTGTAGAACTTCTCCAGATCTATACGGTAATGGCACGGGAATGCGCTGAAGTGTCTGCAGGTACGTACCTCCACCACGCCAGATGGATTTTGTTCATCATGGGGAAATCTTTTGAAGATAAACCTCGAATCGCGCCCCAATTCGCTCGACCACATAAACGATACCTCGGCCATTCAATTGGCTTGAATATCCTCCACCGGTCACTTGACCAAATGTGCACGAGAACAGTCTAGATGAGCCTGGCTTGGAGCGCTGGCCGTGCCTGGAGTCGGCAATGCCTCTCTGGACCTCAATTGCGAACGCCGCTTCGTAACGCCCCCTTGATACCGAGACTTTTTACGTCTTTCCGATCATACGCTACGAAACCTACGCCTGCCGATCTCGAAGCTCGAATCGCCGCGATCCCCATCGAGAGATATCGTAACTTTTGTATCGTTGCGCACATCGACCATGGAAAGAGCACGCTTAGCGATAGACTGCTGGAATACACGGGGACGATATCTGCTAGCGATGCGAATAAGCAAATTCTGGACAAGCTCGATGTTGAGCGCGAGCGTGGTATTACTGTCAAGGCGCAGACATGTACCATGATACACAACCACAAGGGCCAGGACTACCTCCTCCATCTTGTCGACACACCTGGACACGTCGATTTTAGAGCAGAGGTTACTCGATCGTATGCTAGCTGTGGTGGAGCTCTGCTTCTAGTCGATGCGTCGCAGGGCATTCAGGCGCAGACGGTGTCCAACTTTCATCTTGCGTTTGCGCAGGATCTAGCGCTGGTGCCGGTGGTGAACAAGATCGACATGCCTGCTGCCGATGTCCCCCGTGTGCTGCAGCAGATGCAGGATAGCTTCGAGTTGGATCCCAAAGAGGCCATCATGCTCAGTGCCAAGACGGGCAAGGGTGTGCCAGATGTGCTGCCTGCTGTTATCGAGCGGATCCCTCATCCCGTGGGCGATGAGAAGAAGCCGCTGAAGATGATGTTGGTGGATTCTTGGTACGATAACTTTCGTGGTGTTGTGCTCTTGGTTAGACTGTTTGACGGCACTATCAAAGCTGGCGATAATGTCGTTTCCCTAGGAACTGGTATGAAGTACACTGTCGGCCAAGTAGGCATTCAATACCCGCATGCCACGCCACAAGCGACGCTCAGCGCTGGACAAGTCGGATACGTGTACTTCAACCCAGGCATGAAGAAGATCCAAGACGCCAAGCTAGGCGACACATTCACCTTTGTCGGCTCCGAAGACAAAGTCGAGCCGTACCCGGGCTTCGAGGAGCCCAAGCCGATGGTTTTCGTGGCGGCCTTCCCCACAGACCAGAGCGACTACAGTCGTCTCGCGGACAGTATTGGCCAGCTTGTGCTGAACGACCGTAGCGTGACGCTGCAGAAGGACCACTCTGAGGCGCTCGGTGCGGGCTGGCGTTTGGGATTTCTGGGAAGTTTGCACTGCTCTGTGTTTCAGGATCGGCTGAGACAGGAGCATGGAAAGAGTGTCATCTTGACGGAGCCGACTGTGCCGTCAAAGATTATCTGGCCGGATGGATCGGAGGAGGTTGTGTCGAATCCGGCGCTGTTTCCTGAGACGAGCAATCCCAAGGTTAAGATGTCACAGTTGTTTGAGCCGTGAGTTCCCTGTTGATGTTTGTGAGTTATTGCTAATTGTGTTAGTTATGTGAGGGCTACTATCACCATGCCGGAGGAGTATCTCGGTCGAGTGATTGAATTATGTGAAGCCAATCGCGGAGAGCAAAAGAGTCTGGAGTTTTTTCACGCCACGCAGGTTATTCTGCAGTATGAGATTCCAACGGCCCAATTAGTCGATGACCTTTTCGGAAAGCTCAAGAGTGTTACGTATGTGCTGCCTTTTCTTTTTGTTGAATGCTACTGACATGCTTGCAGCAAGGGATATGCCACGCTTGATTACGAAGATGTAGGCTGGCGACAGAGTCACCTGGTCAAACTGCAGCTTCTAGTGAACAGAGAGCCAGTTGATGCAATTTGCAAGGTTGTGCACTCATCGCAGGTTGATCGTCTTGGAAAACAGTGGGTGACCAAGTTTAAGGAGCATGTTGATCGACAACATTTCGGTAAGTCAATCCCTTTCACCTTCTATGAAGCTCTTCATAAAACATTCGTGTATGATGCTAATGCTTTACTCTAGAGGTCGTCATTCAAGCCACAGCTGGAAACCGCATCGTAGCACGAGAGACCATCAAGCCTTTCCGCAAAGATGTCCTCGCTAAACTTCATGCTGCTGATGTTTCGAGAAGAAGAAAACTTTTGGAGAAGCAAAAGGAAGGTAGAAAGAGGTTGCGTGCTGTGGGTAATGTTGTGATAGATCAGTCTGCTTTCCAAAGCTTCATGTCGAGATGAGAGGTAGGGAGTTTGGGATATAGCGTGTACTCATAGTGTAACATGTAAAAAAAAGAATTTTATGATGAAGAGTATATTCTAGGCATAGATCTTGGAGCTATATTCTGTCTCTTCTATCTCCAGTTCTTGTGTAAATCTAAGCAAGAATATGGCATCTATTCCTTAGCATCAGTATTAACCTCTGGATCCTCCTCAGGCAAGTCAAGACCAAGAGGAACTGGCTCCCCAAATGACAAACCCAACCCCCCCTTAAGCGTCTTCTCCTGCTGCGTAACCCTCAACTCACCCTCCCCACCCCGCTCAGTCTCAAAGTCAAACACACGATAATCACTATTAAAGAACCAATATCCCACAACACCCAGCCTCAGAAATCCAGAGTGAGATACCACAAAGATGAGCTTCTCAGGCCGCTTGTGCAGATCCTCGAGGACGCGACGACCACGGGCTAGGATGGACTTCTTGGTGTAGTAGTAGCGCTCTGCGGCGGGGGAGGTCTTGTCGGGCCAGATGGCGTCGACGGTGGAGAGGTTGACCTTTGGAAAGTCTGGAGACACGGAAGAGATGATACTTCCAGTGTCACAAGGCTTTGACGAGTTTTCTAAGAGAATTGTGAGTTTTTGGCGGTGATGAAGGTGGGATTGTGTACCTTGCCAGTCTGCGCTGCCTTCAATCTTGACACCACGCTCAACAAGCCAATCGAGGGAGAGCATGGCTGTCTGAAGTGTACGACGCATGGGACTAACGACTATAGCAACATTTTCGGGATTATCTACTGCATTGGAGAATGTAGCGAGGAGGTTCTCTCTAAGGTGGGAGCATTGCTCCTCGCCCTTCTCCGTGAGCGGAGGATCTCGCAGGTCCCAATCTTGTGAGGAATTGTTAGCGACGAGAAGTCTCGTAGACAGGGGAAGACTTATGAGCTACGTTGTGATAAGCCTGAGCGTGGCGGATGAGGACAATTGTTGGAGGCATTGTTATGTTGTGATAGATAATGTTGTCGGTGAGTTGAGGTTGAGGGGGGTCCGCTTTTGAGAGGTTGGTGATAAGTTGAGTAGGACGAGTCATTGGTTGAATGGGAATATCATGACGACTTGAAGAAAGAAGAATTGACTTTCTTTTTATGGCTATGTATCTATATAAGAATATTGTATGTATTATAATTTATAATTATAATTATAATTAAACGAGTGGCATCCTTTTTGTTCTATTCTAAAAAGTTGTGGTATAATTCGCTCCAAATGAATGCGGTCGTTAGATGACCAGAAGAGCTGCGATGCCCATCACCATGCCCATAAGAGATGCGCTCTTTGAAGTGGCCGCGTTATCAGTCGTTGCTGGTAGTTCTGAAGTTTCGGCTTCAGCTGGAGACGCAGTCGCAGAAACATCACCAGTAGTAACAGCTGTAGAAGTAGCGGTGTCTTTGGCCTTTGACACCTCAGTCTTGGTCTCGGTCTCGGCCTCGGTCTCGGTCTTGGCCTTTGTCGCGGTCTGGACAGTTGTTGTCTCAGCAGTCGTTTTCTCAACAGTCGTTGTCGCATCTTCAGTAGTAGTCGTAGAAGAAGCCTTGGTCGTGGTGCTTGTCTTTGCCGTAGTGGTAGTAGTAGTCGACTCGTCCGACTCGTCAGCTCCAACCCTCTCCTTGACCCATTTCGCAACATCGTCGGTGAAGATGTCGAAATAGTTGAGATGCGTCGCGCCAATCTTTCCACCCGCGCAAATAGGATCCGTCGCGACACAGTAGTTCTTGAGAACACTGCCGTATTTAACCAAGTTGGCGAGCTGGTCGGGGGGTCGAGGAAACAGGCCTTGGTCGCCGGCGCCTGAGAGTTCATTGTAGGGCTGATTCTCTGTGTGTCGCGTGTCACCAAAGATCATGGCAGCGACAATACTGCTTCCAGGCTTGGAATCAGCACTCAGGCCCTTCATCTTGGGCACGACGCATTTCTGGAAGAAGACACCTCCAGCGCCGCCGAGGATGGATCCCACGACGTGACCGCCCTGCGAGTAACCGCTCACGACGAGCTTAGAGTCGGGACATTTCTTGTTGTACGCCGTGATCTGCTTGATTCCATTCGTGACACCCTGAATAACAGAGCCGCAGTAGGGATCCTCGAGCGCATTCTCCCACAGGATATCCTCGTAGTCGCAGCTCTTGAGGCCGTTGCAGATAGCCTTGACTAGCTTTCCCTGTCGTCCTGGATAAGGCTCATTGTTTCCCTTTGCGAGAAAGACGTGCACGTCTTCGCATTCTCCAGAGCCGGTCTCCTGAGCGTTGACAGCTGCAGTGGCGAGAAGGAGGAGAGTAGTAGTTGAGCGCAACATCTTTTGAATTAGGAGTATAAAGATGAGATAAAAATGAGTGAATTGAAAGAAAACAAACCAAAAATTATAGACGAGAAAGATGCGTCACGATACGATACGAGACTAGACGAGGTCACAAACCTGTTTCAGCGCTGAAGTAGGAAAGGATCCCCTGATAAGACCCCGAGTTTTTGATCACAAGAAAATAAATATGGGACGATTAGTGAAATTTGCAGTGCATTGTTATACCGGGATCGGGGCTAATCAAAGATAATTAAACCCGCAATGAAATATGGGACTCGCCCGTATAGACGGCTTCTAGACTTGCCGTCAGTTGCATTATCCACTTGAATGTCACGTTAAGTTGCAGAGTGCTACGTAGTAAGATACGATTTAAAGGGACTTTACTGAATCAATCTGACTACCATTTTCGAGAAGCGAGCAATCAACATGACTAGAACCCCAAGATCTCTTCCTTTCGCTTCTGAAGCATGTGATAATACTCCTGAAGTGGCGTGCCCTTGGTAGGAGTCCTCTCGCCTTCAAACTTACCCTTCCCATGCCCGTTGAAGTGGACTTTCCAGGCTACAGCACTGTTAGCATATAATACCACAAGTTATAAGGGGGAGACTCACTGCTGGCATCAAAGCCTAGATATGACCAGCTATCGTTGAGATACGCCTTCTCTGTACCAACTCGGATGGTCTTGACGACTCCCATCTGACCAGGCGCAGGACGGAGTTCCTTGAGGTCAGCAGCGAGCTTGACAAGACCTGTTACGAAAGCAAGGGCAACATCCTTGGCGATACATTCGTGTTGACCGTAGCTGAAAGCAGACACGTCGTCTTTCTTGCGTTGAGGGTTGAACTTGTCTGCGTCTTGAACCTCGTTGGGGTTACGACCAGCTTCGCCCTGTTCACGATTAGCATGTACATATGTAGATAGTCGATGATGTGGCTTACCAGCAAGAGTACAACAGCAGTGCCAGGTTGGATCGACTGGCCTTGAACTTCACCTGCTGCTGTCGACACGCGCACGTTCCGCTGAGAGCTTGTCATTCGCTGAGCCTCAGTAACATAGGCATGAAGTGTAGCATCATCGCCCTTCTGCGCAATGGCTTGGACTTCAGCCCAAATAGACTCGTTTTCAGGACGGAGGAAGAAGGACAGGACTTCATAGAACTAAACACTCAATCAGCACATGAATGTAACCCAAAGGGTAAGCGACTTACAGTGGTGACAGGAACACCAATACCGCCAAAGGCAGTGAGCCAGAGGTTATCAGTAACTTTATCAACGTTATTACCTTGGGCCAAAAGCTCCTCAACAAGCTTAAGACCACAAGATCGTAGAGAATCCCGCTTGAGGTGAGACCTGGAGCCGATGGTGTGAGAAACGGCAGACACCAGACCAATACCTCTAGGACGTCCAACATCAGCTTCAGCGACAAGTCTCTTTGTCGACTCAATCATGGTCTTTGCACCCTCTTGAGCCCGACGTCGACGGTTCCACGCCTGAGCTGGATCATTATTGTTGACACCCCAGATGCGAATGTCGAGAAGACTGCGGTACAGCTCTGCTACACCGAGCTTACCGTCGGGGTTCTCATCAGTTCGGAGATCAAAGTAGAATATATCTGCGAGGAGTTGTGCGTTAAGAGGGATGGCTACGTCGCGGATGATGTCGATCTGATCAAGACCTTGCTTGAGAGTAAATGTCTCCTTGTTGATGAGTTTACTGCCCTCACGCTCAATGAATGTGTGGATAGCATTGTGAAGGTTAGGAATCTTGCTCATCGCCTTGCTAAAGTTGGAGCGATGTGTGTAGTTATGGGGCTGATCGCCCGCAAGCATAAACCAGCCAAAGTCCTTCTTGCCAGGGAACAGAGTGTTAAGAGGTTTGAGCCAGGGAACGACGTATTGCTTAGTGTTGCTGAGAACCTGCTTAATAGCAGTGCTTGAGGTGAGGACGGCAACCTTGGGCGGAGGGTGAGGATCATCGAGTGTGAACTGGTCAAAAGTGCCAATCTCCTTGGCAATCTTTTCGTTGGCGCTCTTTGTATACATGGGCTGCATGACAGCGACAGAGTTGAACGGGAACCAGTTAGGGACACCTCGCTGGATGAGCTTATATAGCATTGAACCACCCATAGTCTTGTAGTCCTGCTGGACCTCATTGTAACCCCAGGCCGTGAGGTTAGAGACGGTGTAGTCAATGGTGTTGAACCTATCTGAGCGCACGAGCGTGACAGCATCAGACAAAACAGCTCGGCCAACCGAGTATGTTGGCATGATGCCAGAGCCTGGGTTGCGCTGGGGCTTTATATCCTCGATCATGAGGCCAGGATAGAGCTCAACCATATCAGGGTCTGTATATAGCTTCTCAAGAATATTGGCAATATCAGGATTCGAGTTGATCTCGCTGAATGAATCGTAGCGCTTGAGTCCAAAGAACTCGCGGAACTCATTGAGAGAAGCGCATTGCCACTTGCGACCTTGGATGATGCCCAGAACTTCAACGACCTTGAGAGCCTTGGGAACCATGCGGGCGCCAAAAGTACCAGCAGGATCTTCCATCGAATCCTTGAGAATGCGAACGAGGTCTTCATCTTTGAACGTTCCGTCGGTTTGACGCTCAAGACCATCAAAGGTACGTTCGCTAGGATCCTTTGGGATGCCTTCTTCAAAATTGAGAAGAGCCTGTCCGAGTTCCGTCCAGCTGACGTCTTGGAGTTCATCTGCCTTGCGGCCAGGGAACAGCTTGAGGAAGAAGTCGTTGATCCAACGCTCATCTCGCTTGGAGATACACGAGTGGAAGCGATAAAGCAGATTGAACTCAACGCTGACTTGGTTGCCAACACCGCGAGGGACGCCATCGCCATCGAATTGCTTGTCAATAGCAACGCGAGGATCTAAGGTCCAGTCACTACTGGAGTGATGCGTGTTGGTGATGGCGCGAAGGTAGTCGTGTAAGCAGATATTGATGTACAGACCACCTGTGATCAGACGAGCCACGTTGAAGAGATCATGGTCTTGCGTTGCGATAGCCTTGGCCTTTTCTTCCTCAGGGGCATTAGGAGGTACCGACAGCGAGAAGCGCCCGTTCTCGTTGATCTTGAGCAAGATGTCGGCAACGTAATTATGAAAGCGGCTGTACAGCACAAGCATCACATTGACACCTGCAGGCTGACCAAGGAGACGCTTCTCATGGAAGGTATCAGGCTTGAGTTTGCCCTCCTTCATAGTTCGAATCTCAAGTTGATCTTTCAGAGATGAACCATATAGAGGTGCAAGATCAAGGTATGACGATGTATCAGACTTGTTCATGTCTGTACGGTTGGTGCGGAAGATATCATGGATGATGATGGCAGCATGATAGAACAGCATGGATGAGATACCAGCTGGATTCTCCTTGAAAGACCCCTCATCTCTGGCCAAGAGCAGGTCAAAGAGCAGACCAGGATCAGGTTTAACACCATGAAGACGCTTCTCAGACTTGACGGACTTGGCATAAGGTGTACCAGCCCTGCCAAGGTTTGGCTCAAGGATGTTGTTGAAGCTTCCATCGGGCATGCGATACTGATGAAGACCATCAGGAGCCTGTGGGATCTGTTCTCGGAGATGAACATCTGTGCCTGGGACCTTGAACTCAATGGTATCGGAGACTTCGGAGTTGTGCTTCTGAGGAGTCTGGTCGGAGCTAACAACATCGTACTTGACAGCACCGCCAACGTAACTCAGGGGAGGATGTTGAAGATTACCCCACAGAGTGTCAATGAGTTTGTTTGTAAGAGCTGTGCGAGCCTTTGAAGAAGCAGGAAGGGCAGTGAGGATACCGATGAGGAGTTCAGTTGTACTATAACCAACCCATTAGCCACATTCTCAGCAGTCGTTATGAGCAACTTACCCCTTCTTATCATCAAGAGGCTGTCCCTTCTGAAGAAGTTCCTTGACAAGACCCAACAGTTGAGCTGGACTAGCTTGGCTTCTTACACCAGCAAAGTCTCTGATGAGGTCTGTAACGAGCTTCTCAGGGTTTGACAGAAGACTTGAAGGGTCTTCCTTATCGTCCTTGTAGGACTCACCCGCCTGGAACTTTTCATTGAACGACATGATGAAGATCCAAGTCTAGTGAACCTGGAGAGAGTAGAATGCGGAGTGAAGAAGAACAGATGTTGGACCTCATTATGTCTTCCTTTATAGCACACTTCGAACGGTAACCATATCACGGACTCGGGATTCTCTCACTCGATATTCCGAGTAAGTGGCGCAAGTATCGCAAGGAGGTTCTGTGAAACAAGACTGTTATTCACCTCTCAACCAATACAATCTCTTCTATAACCAATCTTTGCTGCAAGAAAAGACAATGACGGAAGGTGATGAGCTTGACTCGTCTACGTACTCTACAAGGATGGAGCTTCGGTGTTGAAGAGAATCATCTCATGTCTTGAATGGCGTTTTTCGTGAAACCCTGATGCGAGATCTTTCAGGTTGCGAGACGAGGGTGTCATACTGCGGGTTGGGTTGACGTGAGAAGAGTCTCAAGGCTGGTTTGATGATGATTCCTCTAAACATGTAAGCCTTCATTGATGAATTTCGAATCTTCATCATGAAAAAATCCGTGTTAGTTCATGTTATCAAAGATAGAGTGCTTATTCCTATGCTTACCATAGAGATCTACACCAAAGTAACCTCCCATCTCACCCCCACAAGCTTATGTTTCTGTCAATATCTCGTAACACCACCACGAATGCAGACGGACCGTTCCGGACACCAACGCGGGGTAAATCCAATACCGCGAATAAACGATCGGTCTAGTCGATCTGCCGGTGTAGACAAGTCTTATGGCTGGTGTATGTGCTTCGCAACACAAAGACTGCCGATCTTCGCCAGACAAGACGAGCTGTCTGACAAATATCAGATGCCGGAGTGAACGATAAAGATGCCGTGTCTTGAGGTGAGATGAGGGGTTGTGAGACACGTAGTTCCTGTACTTTTGTCAGGAGGTTGTGGTTTGCTGTTGTGACTGACCTTGTCATACATATCGTTCTGCTAGAGGGGAGTGGTACAGGAAAACCAAAGATAGCCATTGCGTAAGTTGGGATAGAAGAGATGGCTCGTATCCTCTCAGCTGGGTTATGAATGTATCATCAAAGTTATCATCTTGAGAATTCGCTGATTTCACCTGTTCCCTGAGCCACGGGTGAGTCGTTTCGTTGAGGCAGCGTGCAGCTGAGAATACAACAAAAACAAGTTCACACCAGGACAGAGAACTCATGTATGTATCCGTGCCCCTAATGTCCAGTGTTACACACGGCGTGATAGGACCCTCGATCCCTAGCAGTTGATTATCTCGCCGGTAGAGAGCACCCGAGTCCCGTTGTCTAAAAGTCTCTGTGGCGGCCGTTCCCAGTTTAGGACTTTATCACCTCTAGCCCTCACATCCTGCCGTCTCTCATACAAGTTGTCCACGTTGAGGTAGCACGGCTCCCCATGTATATTCTTCAGACAAATCGTCTTCTGTGGTGGCTTTGGCATGGGCGGCCAGTCAATGGTCTTTGAACTGTTGATTGGATCGCCTGCCCTTCGCTTCTGCCATTCTTGCAACACAAGCTGATATGATGCAACTGGTTGGTCTAACTCTACCTCCGGATGCTTCACCCACTCTGATCCAAGGTTGCTGAGGTTCTGGTCTTGGTGAGGTACACTCCGGGCATTATTATCTTGAGTAATAATCTCGTAGGCTGTGAATACAACGCCTTTGATATCGTTCCGTTCCTCGACATACGCTTCTCCTTCTCCAGGGTCAGGGCAATTGATGCGAGCTGCAAAGTTAAAGTCAAAGAGCATGACCGAGTCTGTCGACTCGTCAATCAGGAGGTTTCGTGGGGCAATGTCTTGGTGCGCAATGCCATATTCGAGGTTCAAGTCGTCTACGACCTTGATGAGTTGCTGTAGCCACTTCAGTTTGAAGATGCGTGACCTATTCTCCTCTAGATTCCCGCCAGACACGTAGCTGTTGGTGAATCCGATCACGCGACCCTCCAGCTCGTCAACGACGACTCGGTCAAACGGAACGATGTTTGGGTGGCGTGGAAGACGCATCCACAAATTCATCTCCTTCCAGGACATACGTGCATACTGCCACAAGAAGTAGTATTTGAAGACGACCTGCTCAAAGGTCAGCTCGATCACCCGACAAGACACTTAGGTTTCACCTTTTTAGCAGATTCTCCTACGCATGAAGATGGAGGGTATACAACAAGGTCCGCGTCAGGACCAAGCCTCTCGAGTTCCTCAAGTTCGTCCCGTCGTACTGTCAGGATTCCCTCCGGGAGAAGAGCGTCGTGGAGGGATGGATAGTGTATGCAGTAGGTCGGATCATTTTTCGACTCGGTATACGTCGAGATGATCTCACCTGTGTGTGATACATGGATCCTGTAAATCTCGGGAGATAGTTGGTCGCTATGACGGCTGAAATGTTCAACGGCAAGACTGTCGTCGTCCTGCTCCCCGTCCATAGTTACAGAAACGACCCGTCTCTGATCCCAATCGACAACGTGCCAAGTGCTTGGCCCACCAACAGGGATATCGCCGCTTAAGCAAAAATACTTAGAATCGTCGTCAATCATTTTGTGTGTTCTTTGGCAATTAAGGCGTGGAGGTAGGAGAGGAATGAAGCAAATCAAATCCGAATGTGTGGTGAGATGGATGTCTTGAACTCGCTGCGGATCAAGGATTGTTGGGGGGTTGCTAATTATGGTGTACTACATTAGGTACTGTACAAAAAGTGGTCAGAAATTTGGCTCGCTTAGTCAGTCAGAGCAACACAAGAAGATTATGTACGTACTTCTATCAGCAGGTCCGGAATCTTCTGTCCACCACTTGATTGGCGAGCCGCCCTAAATCTAACCGATTAATTGCGCCCCGAGAAGTTGGTTTCGCGATTGGTCTCAGGTCATTTTCAGGAACCGCCTAGGTAGGAAGTCCTGCTGTTGGTTGGTGTCACTGTTTACAATTGGTTAGGTAGTGCTCGAGTTATGGCCCCATGAGTTAGCTGGAACCGCTGAGCTAACCGCTGCTCTATTTTCGGGCCCAATCACGTTCTGTTATTCAATTGTAATACAGATTTTTTGAGGCAGTACTGGGTTCTGTATGTACGGGCCTAGTTGGCAGCCGCGCGGTATAATTAATTTCTGTATCAATCCCCGGCCCTGCCCTCCTCCTTTTATTTACTACTACCTAAACTTTGAAACTTTGAAGTTGAGAAGCTAGAAGTGTTGCTAATAATACTAGGACTAACCGCGCGCAAACTGACCTGGCCGGGCTTCGTTCGACCAGCTGGAGAGACCTGGCCAATGCGTTTGCTGATGTCTCAAGGGCGCTTGCACCTTCGAGTCTATATAATGGCGACAACCGTCACAGTTAAAAGACAGTAGACACACATATTCAGTACACAAATCGAACAAACACTGAGATCTCCAATACCCTTTTCATACAAATATCGACTTGACCATCCTGCTGAGCTTCGACACACTGCTCGACCAGGTCAGTATAACCATAGCCCCACGACGTATTGCAGTTGACTAACTTTTGCAGTGTAAAGGAACGCGCATCTCAATCCAAGTAGACTTTATCCACCATGGCTAATCAAGAAACCTTAATCGAGTCCCACCAGATCGAATGGGCAGCAGGACAATCTAAGGTGTTCAATGCCCAGAATTGCTACTGTGGGTGGTATTATTTTTATGGGCTCTGTGGGCACCTCGCACAAAGCCATGCCTTGAAGTGTGGTGGCAAACGAACGTGTTCTGGTAAGAGCGGGTTCTGCAATAGTCCTGCGCCGCAGCACAACGTTACCGCTTATCGGGTCAACAGTTACTGCAACGCATGCCTCAAACAGTAGCTCGATCGATTCCTAGATGCCTTGATAAATCAGAAGGACGAACGAAGGGGGGAGGAGGGCAGCGTCAGAGGTCGTCTATGTACTAGTATGGTGATTTAGTATATTGTGGTTTCCATCTGTGTGGATACTATATATTTATGATGATGAATTCTTGCCAAGCTTCCCTCGCCATGTGACCACAAACGTGCTTTTAAATATCTTACTCTACTTACGTAGTAATGGCTAAAGGTCGAGGGTCGGTCGGGGCTGGGGTAGCATACTCTATAGAGAGGGAGCCTTTCAGGTTGAAGCACTCGGGAGCGAGTTGGTGAGCCGGAATTGATACCGTATAAACTCTGTTATTTCGGACAACGGAGTGGCATTCACTAAGCGGTTTGAGACCTGCATAATAGCCAAGAACTGCAAGTTATTAAGAATTTAATAGGATTAATAGGATTATATCCTTACCTAATCTTTAGCTATTATATATTAATCTATATAAGAAACGGTTATATAGTATTATGCAGCTAGAAATGCCAGTCTGTCGTCCGAAATAACAGAGCTTTTACGGTACTCCTCTGCATGGTCCAGACGGTCCAACCAGCGCAACAGTAGGTATATGGTTCTTATTGCAGCCAATCTGACTCTTGGCATATCAAAAGCAAGTCAGTATGATACGTCACAAACCAACCCCAACCATTATGATAGGGGTCCAAATGAACGAACGCAAGGCATGCAGTGTCACCATTGCAATATCGGAAGGATACATATTCTTCCCCGCCTCTGTCAAGAAATACCGGAATCGTGGCGTACCGAACATCAGTTGTAACAGCTCGTAAGTGGACAAAAGGTCTCGACCGAGCGTATCACAACATGTCAACTCTTCTGCCGTGTGGGGGGATCATAAGCCACTCAAGCATTTCAGCAAGTCAAAAAGAGCAACTATTGTCGCTGGGGCTGACTGAGACAGAAGCCAAGACCGGGAGATGACGAATCAATAGTATCCGATTAGCATCCCTACATAATAGAATTTCTCTTGGACATGTCAAGGGCGGAGAGACCAAGACTTATGTTGGTTGCCGTGCCGTGTGCCGACTTCTTCCTCCCACGTCAGCTACTCTCAGCTCAGGCTACACGAACTCTCGGCCTGAGACCCTAATCAGCAAGGGGTGTAAGCAAAAGAAACTGGTACAACATTAAGGGGGCTTATTGTCTCCGCATAAAGGAAGCTCTGCTGGCCCTCAGACACGGAGTTCTCGTCTCACCTGGAAAATACCCATCTTTCTCTTGACCTGACATTCCCAATGCCTCACGCTGAGAACTCTGACTCTTCAGAGCCCAAGAAGCTCATCCTGTGCTTTGATGGCACGGGTAATACCTTCAGTGGTTCTAATGCAGATACCAATGTTGTCAAGATCCTTCGGAAGTTGGATCGTAACCACCCGAATCAATTCCACTATTATCAGAGTGAGATTCACAACGATTAAATGAAGAACACCATTTCTAACGTGTGTATAGCGGGAATTGGAACCTATGATATCAATGAAAAGTCTGTAAACAAGGGAATCCTTGGAGAATTCGGCAGCAGCATCTCAAAGACGATTGATCAAGGCTTCGGTACCACATTCGATGCTCATGTCATTGCCGGCTACCGCTTCCTTATGCGTTATTACGAGCCTGTAAGTTTCAATCCTTCCCAACTCCACTTCCCATCATAACATTTGAGAAAGCAAGCAAAGATCTATGTCTTTGGCTTCAGCCGTGGCGCCTACACAGCCAAGTTCCTTGCCAGAATGGTCAACAAAGTTGGTCTTCTCTGTAAGGGCAACGAAGAAATGGTCCCCTTTGCCTATCGTCTTTACCAGCGCTATCTTCAAGGCGAGATAAAAGACAGCGAGCAAGCGCAGTGCACCTCCAAGCAGGGCGGCTGCGAGACTGACGCTGCACCAACCTGTGACACTACCCAGCTCTTGGGCACAAAGCCTGAAGACGTCAGCCAGGAGACGCAAGATGCTTCTAATGAGATTGAAGCGTTTAGCCAGACCTTTTGTCGCAAGGAGACGAACTATTTTGGTCAAGAGGAGAACATCAAGGTCTTCTTCCTTGGAATCTGGGACTGTGTTGCGTCTGTTGCTGTCCTGGAGCGCAAAGCAGGAATGCCCGTTCCAGTTACCGGTACAGCGCATCATGTTCGTCACGCTGTAGCGATTGATGAGCGACGTGTCAAGTTCAAGCCTGCCTTGCTTGCACAAGACATCAGAGCCGCTGTGCACAGCCATGGTCCCGATGGAGAGGAAGACATCAAGGAAGTTTGGTTCCCTGGTAATCACGGCGATGTAGGCGGTGGTTGGCCCGCTCAGCCCGATGAGCAAGAAGACGAGGCTGAGACGCCTTCGTTCTGGGGTCGTATCAAGAACGGTTGGCTTACGAGGAAGGCTGGCAAGGCGAGTAAGAACCTTAACAATGATAGGTTGCAGATGAGTGACATTCCCCTCGAGTGGATGATCCGCGAGGTCAAGAAGGTTGGCGAGCTGGATAAGACGCAGCATGCTGGAGTACATTGGTGTCAGAGTCTCGTGCCGTTTGAGAAGGACATGCAAGATGATGCAAAGCGAAGACAAGCTACTCACGCATTCATGCACGACTGCCTCGCTTTTGGATACGGAACAGCCTTTTGCAAGGTCCTCATGTGGAAGTTTATGGGTGAGTTACCACCACAGTACAGTGCATCATCAAAGAAAGACTGCTAACGTGGACCAGAATGGCTTCCCTTCCTGACCCGCTGGGAGCTCGACGACACAACAGAAGCAAACGTCAAGCTCCTGGGCTGGAAACCTGTGACATTCCCTCCCAATATGGGTTCTTTCCGCGACATCCCCCGTGGCGCCGTCCTCCATCAATCTCTCCTTGATCGACTCCAAGCATTCTCAAGTTACACCCCGGGAAACAACCACGGCGAAAATTCTAGTCCTTGTTTCAAGGACCGCAACAAAGCTGTTGTGTACAATGAGAAGGAGGTTGAGGGTCTGTCTGAAGCAGTCAAGGCTCAGAAATTGAGTGAGGCGCATTTCAAGATTCATTCGGAGGGGAATAAGTTGATCTGGGAGGACGATAAGAGACATCAGACGTATGACTTTAACCCGCTTTTTAGAGGGGAGAAGAAATCAGAGATTGTTCAGTAGTTAATCAGTTGGTGGATGTTGGCGGATGATGATTATCTCAATAAATTGGATATTGATTCGTTCAAGTGTTGGAGAGTTGAGGACATTAAGTAGACAGACCCCAAGTCATCGTTTCGACGTGCTGTGGTGTTGATGTACCTCAAGTATTGGTCCACAAAGGCCCACAGAACCATGGAGATAAACCAGTTAATACGGCAAAGGGTAGAAATGTATGCTGGCGCTGTCATGCTTGGTTGAATGAGATGAGTTCTTGAGTGGTGACCTTACATGTTTGTATGAACTTACCAGAATCCTTTCAAAGTTTTAAGATCATTGTCAAAATTCATCATAATTTTTGACATGTCGAATTTACTTGAACCTTGTTTAATAGACTCTTCCCTTGTCCACACAAGACCTCAATTTCCATAGAAAATGCACGCAAAGGCTAAAGCTGTTTCTGAGTTTTCCTTATTTGATCTGAGATCGGTCAACATGTCCAAAACTCTCTCCCTTTTACGCTTCAGGCAGGGCTCATGTAACACCATGAGCAAATATTGGACACAACCTTAACTCTCTACTACAGATTTGACTTTAATTAGGGTATATAAAGACACGAAATCCCCCAACCTTGGCCCAAACAATTCTCTTTCTCTCATCTTCACACACTACCTATACCTATCCATTTACCTGTCTCTTCATCAACATCAGAACCAACAACATCAGTCAACATGGGCTCCTTCTTTGATTGCCTGTCACAATGCTTCGGCTGCTCATCTTCCGAAGACACCACACCTCCCAGTACAGGAGGTCGTTTCCTTTATTTCAACTATGAATGCGTAGTTTCCTGCCTAAGATTCAAGAGACTGTGGGAGGCTCGTTTCGAATTTGGTTCTGACCCCAAAGCTCTAAGGAAAGAACCCTGGACGACCGAGTTGAACGACAATTGGTTTGCCACGCTTACCATCTTGACCACAGATATTGTTGGATTGATGCAGGAAGTACTCTACGTGTCTCAAGAAAACGTTCGGATACGGGAGAATAACCTCAAGTCTCAGTTCTGCTCGGATAACCAGTGGTACTATAATCGTTCCTATACTCTTGTTGATCTAAGATGGACTGGAAAACTGGTGGTTTGGTCGCGTGCACCAAAGCTTCTTACAGAGTTCCGCATCGAACATCTTTCAGTGGATAAAGTACTCTATGCTCGGGCTTTCGATCAGTCTAAGGGGGAGAACGTGGTCTACTCCTTCAACCTAAAGTATCCAGAGAACAACGGAAACTACATCTTGGACGATGCTCCCATGGAAGGGTTATGGCCGTGGCCTCGGCAAGAACTGGAGACTGGAGAGAAGAATAAGAACGAAGGAGAAGATGTGAGGGAAGGGAAGGAGACAGATGCATTGATGTCTGACTTTCTGTCAATGTAATTCTCGACTTCCTTAAGTCAATATTTTGTCTGGAGATGGATGCTCTTTCCAAGTCTGATAGTCTGGGTTGATATACTTGATTCCGTCCTCTCCGTTTTGATTCTTCTTCTTCTTTTCTTTTCATGATCCATCATTAATCATGGCGCAAAAGTAAGTCTACTACCCCTGATATTCCTTTGTGATT